>KZ105527.1:1599-29743 GCA_000504405.2 Mycosphaerella sp. Ston1
GCAATTTATTACTAAATTTACCCTCTTCCTCTTCCTCCGGACTCTGCTCCTTATCCTTTATTAATACTAGCATGCTCTAACGGTCCTTATAGCTAGTTGCAGCGTTAACCTTATATTTATTCTCCTTAGCCTTGCTATCGTTAAGTTCAGCCTTATACTCCTTTATCCTCCGGTACTATTTAAGTATACTAAGCTTTATAGGTATGCTTTCTTCCTCGCTAGACCCCGTACTATACTCCTTAATATTAAACCGTAGAAACTACTCCTTCTTAAGCTTCTTTATAATACCCTTAAGGGTCTAATGCTATATACTAGTTAATAGGTAGAAGTCTACGGATATAACGTCCTACTAACTAGTAGAGCTATACTCTAAGGAGTAGTCTATATACAGCCGAACTAGCAACTCCTTTAGCTTCTCGTTAAGGCTATAACGGCTAGCTTTCTACGCTTTAGCAATTACCTCTAAGTTTAGGCTAGTAGCGATAGTACCTCCTATATTACTACTACTACTACCGGATATACGGTCTTGAAGCTCCTTATATATAGCCTTATTACAGCGCTAAGCCGGTAAATCCCTCGGTTAAGTACTAGATTTACTCTTAATCGACGACTATATACTGCTAGCTTCGGAAGGTATTACGGATAAACTATGCTAGCGACTATTTGAAGACTCTAAGGGCTACGAAATACTGCGTTCTAGCGAGTATTAAGGTCCTCGGAGGTTACTTAAAAGCCGTACAACGTTTGCGTTTACTAGGGTTTCGGCTCGTAGACGTAGTAGTAGAGGGGGCGGTATACGTTCGTCCGCTACGGAGGGCTCTAACTAGCCGGAGTATACTAATTCGGCTATAATAGTAGTAATTTACTAGTAGTGTAGTGCAGTAGTAGTGCAGTAGTACTTTTGTAGTAGTATAGACTCGTACTACTCGTATATAAGTAAAGTGTATTACCCCGGATAAAAGCCTATTTAGCTAACTAATAGCAATCAGTGCAGCGCAGCACCCCTACTGCAGCGCAGCGCTGCACCGGTATAGCGCTGCGCTTTACCGCTAGTTGTCTACTAGCGTAAACCTACGTCTGAGCCAATCAAATCAGTGCAGCGCAGCTATGTTATATTGTGATTTCTGACGGCTGAAGAGCTCTAATTCGGAGGATCTTCGAATCGATATATCCTTCCTTCTACGGCAATCGTCAAAGTGCCCCCGGGGACAGCCCGTATCCCACGAGACACTCTCTTCTCTTGGCGACACTTCAAGCTTGCCGCATGGCGAACGACGTACAGTCCCCGGTTGCGCGAAGCAAAGCACGTCGTTGAGACGGTTCAGTTTGGAGGAGCATACCTCGAATAGAAACGTGAAAACGAGCCTGGAACTAGAAAGTAGAAGGCGATTCTGAGCGCTGTCAATGGGAGGCATCCGGCCGAGATTCGCGCGAGAAAGTGCGGAACTTACCGTACTGTCCACGGGCACTTTGCGGCATCCCTAGTCTTCACTCTTCAGCCTGGTAGCCTGGGTATCCTACCAGGGATTCAGGGAATGCTCGAGCAGTACAGTACACCCCTTGAGAGACTCTTCGAGATAGGCTACAGTAGCCGGTGCGCTCCTCAAGGCGAGAGATCAGCGGATCGAGTTGGTCCTAGATCAACGACTAACAACCAACTAATATGATACGCCGACCGATACAGCGCAGCGACCGAGACGGCGAAGAATTGTCTTGAAGTTCGGCGAACGAAGACTTTCGCTCGAGCGGGCGGTCGACCGGTTGCTAGTAATGAAGGTTGAGCCTATGAGTTGTCTAGCGTGGTCTAGGTCATGTTTATTGCCCAAGTGGGCTGCACGCTTCAACGCATGTGCAGGCTTGTCAGGAGGAGTGCGAGCGCGCGTGGAAAGCTGTGTACAACTGTAGATGCTGTAGTAGTATCTAGTGCTAGTACAGGTGCTGGTGCCGCATGGGGAAGAGAAATTTTCGGACGGAACCAGAGGAGTCGTGAAGTTGCCGACCATCCGCATACCGCGGCGGCTCGTCGGCTGATCACAGCAGTTGAGCCGCAGTACTCCGTACATGACATACTACTGTAGTCTCCGCATTATACCCCACGCTCGAAGTCCATACCAATGCCCTCCCATGCTGGTAAGAAGCTCAGGATTGTGCTTGCAAGCGATGCACTTGGAGCTGTCCGGCCATGTGCTTAGCAAGAAACGTGAAGTCTGCGCTTCAAGATATTTGATAGTGGGGATGCCGCAACTGGTAGCAATGAAGAATTCTCGGTCGACTGCCATGCCTTACAGGCTCGATTGCTTGATATTCTTGCTGATTGAATACGAGAATTGTTACGCGCTGTAATGCGAGGTCTGCCAAGCGCCAACTTTCCTGGGATGAAGTCGGTTGAAGAGTGTAGTAATTAGTAACATGATGTTACCTACCTTCACTTGTGCTGCACGATAAGACGGGCTGCCCTTGGACTACAAAACTAATCCCCGGCTACCCCCACCGGCGCGATGCTTCGAGAGGACTACTACTACAACAGTACTGTATCTGCAACGGCACGTCGGAAGGCACCCAACGTGGATGAGGCGCTCTAGACCGCGTGTATGTGCGTAGTCGAATAGGGCCAATGTCGGTATCCGATCGCTCAGTCGTGCGTGAAGTCCGTCAATCGTGAAGAAAGCTACCTAATGTGTAGCGGCTTCGACGAGTATGGGTCGGACGTATAGCTCCGGCCAGGTGTACGAAGATGGTACGTACAAGCACCTCGAGTCGGCCATGTACCTGGACGTCTGCTTCCACGAAGGTAGCGGAGGTCACCTTGTTTGGCTGTACGATTGGTAATTGTGGGTGCACAGGAATTTGGAAGATGTACTACAGATGCTGGAGGAGACTGTCGACATGTTCTGCTATCTCCTCTTATACAACAACATGAGGTATACAGAGGTAGAACTTGCGGTGAGGAATCCACGGTCGGACTGTCCAGCTTCTACATGAATGTATGCAGTCCCGATGAGCGGGTCTTCTCGGAATCGAAGTGACGGTCTTAAGTGGCGTATTATCATCGGATGTCTTCGAGGCCCCAATGACCATGGCTAAGGTACTGTACATGGACTATGGTTGCTGCAGCATTGATTGCCTTGCTGCTCATTGATCATGAAACGGCATGACAGGCGAACCTATGGAAGCCGTCGTTCACACTACATGTACTGATCAGTAAAAGGGACATGTGTGTTCTCAACTGCGGCCGGGGCTAAGGAGGTTAGTAAGTAAGGTACATGTATACAGCAGATGAATAATGACTAAAGTAAGTTGGAACTTGCCGCCCGGCAACAAGGGATCGATCGAAGAGCGGAAACAGGCTTCGGCATGCCCACTCTTCATGATTATTACCTTAGCCGCTTAGCGTAGAACTATTGATGATTCTGCACGCTGCCCCACCCCACCCGAATCTCATCACGTCTTCACACAACAACCACACACCAGACACCTCACCCTCACTCCTCACTCCCCCACTCCCCACTCCCGTCCTCACACCTCCTACCGTACCTCACACCCACCGACGACGGCTGGACTCACTGTCGCCGTATCAGATCTGGCCTGGATCGTGCGCGCTGTCACCAGCTGCGACGACGACAGGATAGCGTGAGAACAAGGAGACAAACACGAGATAGAGAGAGGGAGGGAAAAAGGAAGAGAGACACAGAGACGCAGAGAGAGACACACAGAGAGACAGAGGGAGTGACACAGAGAGAGATAGACAAAGGGAGAGGACGGGCCGCAATTGTCATTGTCCGAGGCCGTCACTCCGTCCAATTGAGCCTGCCACGAGCGCCACGCATATATACCGTCAGACAAAGAACGAGCACGTGAAAGACGGCCGCGCCAACAATACCAACCGGCACCTGGTATACGACTGATCGGTCTGCAACCTCACTGCCACAAACATCACTGCCTGTCGTCCGCCATGTCGCAGAATTTCACAGGCCGCACGGCTCCCAATGTCTCCCAATACCTGCAGGGCCTGAACGAGCTGCCGGCACCTGGTCATATCCAGACTGATTTCACCTTCGACGATACTTTCGACATCGCTAACGTTGATTTCCTCGACCTGGACGCTGCGGGCTTCGGAGACCCTACATCCTTCGAGCCGGATAATGCCAAGGATGGTAGGTTGATTACACATCGTTATCGAAGTCCCCGTTCGAGCCTACATGTATATGTATTCATGCTAACACGATTGTTCTTGCAGGACAAAAGTTCCAGTTCAATGACTTCCAGGCATTCCCCAATACCAATGTCACCTCTCCCTCCTCCGTGGTGCCGTCACCGCCGCTCGTGCATGGCAACTACCAAAGTCAGCCATTCGCCCTATCGCCCGTCACAGGTGATAAGCGCAAGGCTTCTGTCGCCTTGGCTTCATCCTCTGCCGACCTCGAAGAGCAATCTCGAATGGCTGCCGAGGAGGACAAGCGTCGGCGCAATACTGCCGCGTCTGCTCGCTTCCGTATCAAGAAGAAGCAACGTGAGCAAGCATTGGAGAAGCAGACACGAGAGATGAGTGACAAGCTTGCATCATTTGAAGCAAAGGTCCAGCAGCTCGAGATGGAGAATAAGTGGTTGAAGTCGCTCATCACCGAAAAGACTCCTAGTGCGAACCTCGACTTTTCCGCAATGAAGAAGGAAGCGGAGGAGCAAATAACGGAGAAGCGTGTCGACGGTGTGGGCACAAAGGGTGCCCAGGCCGACGGCGAAGCTGAGGTGGCAGCATGAACATTATTGACACTTGCACTCACGGCACGTGTACTGGCAACAGACCTATGCGTGGGGTGGTTGTGGCAGAAAAGCACTACTTTTTTCCTTTTACTCTGGGACGCATGACATGATTTATGTGTCTCTGTTCATATTTGACTCTGGATGCTGAGGGTTGCATATACAGCGTCGGGTTGGGCGGCTATTTCAATCACCAAATCTTTGTTGGCACGTACTCACTAGCGATTGATACCACTCTGGATCCTGCAAGTAGATATGCAAGCCATTCTTGTTGACTTTAGAATATTGTTCCGCCCCCTCTTTTCGTTGCCGCAAGACCACGCGCGCTCAATGGCAAGTACATGTAACACCGTGAGTGACACACAATCCCTGGTATTTTCGACTTCATTCCTGGCGTTGATGCTAATATTCAGGAAAGGCCCGCGTGCCTTACCGGAGGCCTAGGGATTGTATGAACCGTATTAGCTTCGTGTTAATCTAAATATGCATATTAACACTATGTTTTGCTATAATCTATATCGCTAATATCAGCGTATCAGAATTTTCAGCGTGTCGCTTACATACTCGTGTCTATACTATATTAGGTCTATAATCGTGTTTATATAGTAATAGTATATATATATATCGATTCGTATTACGTACCTCAGATTATACGTTAAAGCCGTCTGCAGTCTGCTAGGGAGAGGTAAGATAAGGTAAGGTATACCTCGTTAATTATTCTATTTAGGTTCTAATATCGGAACTCTATTTAGCTACCTAAGGTAGGTAAGGTATATTTATCTACCTTCTAACTCGTACCTTGAACCTTCTATCTTTAAAGGCATACCCTACGGTAATCTTGAATAAGGCCTACCCTTATCGAACTACGAGACATTACTAACCTAGTACGTAAGGTACCTACTAAGTCGTCTCTGCCGTTCTCTAGCACACCTACCTTAGTTTCAAACTACCTATACCGATTAGTCCTAAGTCTAAGAGCTCTCGGTAAAGGAGCTCTAAGTCTAGGTAAAGCTAGTATCGTACGAGTCGTCTCCCTCGATCTTATCCTTAATTAGTACGTCTAGTCGAAAGTTGCGCAGGTATAAGGTATATAACCGAGCCGAGCTACGAGGAGTTAGTATTAGGTCGCGTTCGTAGACCCTATCGAAAGTCTGCTAGGTGTTCAGACTAATAATATCGTCGCTAAATTCATTATTATCCTTATTATTGTTATTATTATCCTATTAATACTACTCCTCGAGCGTCTCGAATAGGCGCTTACCCGTCTTAGTAGAGAGGCGAAAGCCTTTATTATTATATATATCCTGCTCGTCTTCGAAGTTATCTCTATTATTATTAATCTCTTGCTAGTTAGCGCTAGTACGCTAGTCGACTTCTAGCTAGTTAATTTGCTGCTTCTTTAGTAGAGCACCTATAGAGACATAGGCCTCCTATATCTCTATAAAGTCGCGCTTCTTAGACTCTTTAGTAGTACGAAACTTCTGTAATAGCTGCTAGAAGTCGGTAATATCTACTATATCGTAGGCTAGTAGTAGAGCTACCTCGTCCTAGAACTTTATTACTTTCTCCTACTTATCCTTCGTCTAACCGCTCTTATACTAAACACGAATACAGATAGCTATATTAACGAAGATCGACTAGAGGTACTACTTGCTAAGCGGTATACTACTATCTAGGTTCAGGTAGTTCTTTATAAAGTAGAATACCGTAAAGTAGTTTGTAGTATTAAATATCTCCTTAACCTTATTACTAAAAGATTAGTCGGAGATCTCTAATAGGGATAAGTCGTAGCTTACTACCTACTTAATAAGCTGCTAGAACTAACCTAGGGTCTTGGACTTATAGGAGTAGGAATTCTCTAGAAACTTAGTATAAGCCGCCGTATAATCAGGACTATCGACCTTAAGGCGGTCGCCGAATATATACGCTAAGATATTAGCTAGGTTAATGTTAGTATAGGTTAAAAGAGTGTTCTAGCGGACGCAGCGATTAAGGACAGTAGTAAACTCCTTCTTCTCCTCGGGAGTAAGGGGGTTAGTAGTAAAGGCAGCAGACTTTATCTTGCCTTAGCGAGGTAGAGTCTGACTATTAAATAGCGCTTAACGAAGCTTAGTACGCTTAGCCTGCGTAATAGGGAACTCGCTAGGATTAACTAGTACCCGACTTGACTAGGTTAAGCCTTAAATGCTACTTCCGCCGCGACTACGTTAGTTATTGCCTATAGGGTATAAACTAGACTACTAACGGCCTGCAAATAGCTAGTATGCGCCGAATTAGCCGGAAGGACTAGACTAGGAGATAGGCTAACTACTAGACAAGAATTAGAAGTCGTAGTAACGCGGCTAAGCGTTCTGCTATTTAGCCTAGGATAGGAGCGTCCTACTACGAGTATTAGAGAAGGATAGGCGGAGTGTAGTAGCTGTCTTACGCCTAGAGGGAGTAGTCTATTAGCTACTACGAGAGATACTACGGCCGATAGTAGCGCTACGGGGAGTAGCTATAACAGCACGAGTCTAACTACGAACAGCAATACGAGTAGCGAGTAGAGACTAAGTGTCTATAGACAGATTAGGGTCGATTACGCTAGGGTTGCTAGATAGGGCGTTAATACTAGGATTAGAGCTATAAGAAGAGCTAGTATTAGGTCCAGTATTAGAACCGGTACTAATATTAGTAGCTAGTATACCTAGGTACTAGTATTGCTACTGTCCTAGCTTAGGATACTAAGATAGAGTCTACGACGGAGGTGTTAACTAGTTGTCGGCTCCTAGAGCTAGGCTACGACGATTGCCGCGACCGCTACGAGATCTACCGCTAATGCTACGGCCTAGGTTAGTTATACTACCCCGAGCAGTATACTTTAGAGGTATGCTTACCCGTATATACGCTAGTTCGTTATTAGATATAGTAGTATAACGGAGGTGCGAATATATCGTATTTTATCCGTTTAGTAGTTGTTTAGCAGTTTCGTTACGAAGGTCGTCGATACGTATAGGAAAATTACTGTTTGCTATTTGCTCGCTTATTAGAACCTGCTAGAAACAACGCGGGTGTTTGCTACGGGTATTATGTTTGCTGCGGGAAGTGAAGTACGGGAAGTAAAGTGCGGGCGAAGTAAGTAAGAGCGCGTATAAAACACGCTACGACGCGTACATTACGTAATTACCCGGGCAGACGCGATTTCCTCTTATACGTCCGAGAGTTACCTTACTTCAACGTTCCTCCTATTCTATATACTCGATATACTACTCGACGCCGCGATAAGCAGAAGGCTAGATACCGCTGTCCGAAGCGAGCGGCACCCTCGTAACCGAATATAACAAGGCGAAGCTCTAGTCCCCGAAGATGCCCTAATATCTAGTAGTCCTAAGTAAGATAAGCAAGACGGCGGCCTTAACGACGATAGGTATAATATCGGTTAAGACAACGGCTATAGTCTAGGCGAATATAACGAGTATAGTAACGACGATCTTTACGCTAGCGAGCTTACCGAACTAGACGCACCTGCCGATGCCTATACTAATATCGGTCTATTAATCGAGACAATACATATCTATAATAATAAGGTCTCTGCTTTGCTAGTTATACTCGATTTAGAAGAGATTTAGCTTGCAGATTAGTACGCTAAGCCTCTAGCTATAGACGAAGAGCTAGTAGTATATCTAACCTAGTTGTTTAATAATAGCCTAATATAGGATAATATACAAGTCGGGATATAAGATAACCTAGATGTTATTCCCTACAAGCGGTTATTAGATCCTAAGCTATCGCCCTTTAAGACAGCCCTTAGGCTCTAGTATAAGGAGGCTAGGATCTCCCGTTCTTAATATAAGAGCTTATTAGAGGTCCTCCGTATAGACGACTGCTAGTCTACCCTACCTAATCTCCTAACCTACGTATTAATACTAAAGAAGCAAGCTAAATTATAGCTTCCCCTTCTCCGTATATACTCGAAGAAAATCCCTCTCTAAGCAGCTTAGTAGTCCGACAAAGCTAACAAAGTAGAAGAAGACCTTATTATACTTAATATAATCGATATATTTAGTATACTAGTTAGGTTAAACATATTCAACAGTATGTATATTAGCTTTAGTAAATTTTATAATCCTTATCTATAGAACGAACTGTTTAGATCGATATCCTAGCTATCTTCGGTACGTACGATATCTAGACAGTTTGCCTACTTTCCCTCTAGATAGTAGCTCCCGGTCTTCCTATCTAACTTTGTTAACTTTTCCTATAGTAGCTATTCGGTTTATACTACTCCTACTACTTATATAGGCCGAGTGCTTGCAGTTAGTCGAGATTTCCGCTCTAGGTCCCTATTTGCCCCCGGAACCGTCGTTCTCTAGATATAAGAGGTCTTTAATGCGACAGATCTGTATATAGAATTCGACCCGCTACTGCTTCCTAATAAGAGGGTACTCTCTTAGAACAACGTCTACTTTTGCCTCGAGTAATAACTGCAGGACCGTATAATTAATATTACTCTCGACTATATCTTCTAGAACGATAAGCTAGAGGGACAGGTCTATAATTATTCCTAGAGCAGTAGGTTTATTGTCCGTCGTATTATTAATGTCGATAGTAATAGATACTCTTCCGTTACGCTACTCTGCCTCGGAAACCTAATACGTACTAAGCTAGAGATCGCTAAATATAGTTAGCTATTCCTCGAGTTACTCGACACCTCTGTATCTAGGAGGAGAACGGTCTTAGTACTACTATTAACTTTTATTAATAGCTTTAGGTTATACCGCAATGCCTACCGCTCTCTTATAGGATTCTACTATATACTTGCAGGTCTTAGTTATTACGAGAGAGCACGTAGGGCAAACGTATTCCCTATTACTCTTAGTCTATATAGTTCCAACTTTGCGGATATTATTAGAGCAGTTAGTAAGAAGGGCTTAACTGCACTTAATCGTAGAGTAGAGGTTAATATTAATAGGGAGGTAATACTGCTTATTGCATGCACTCTAGTATACCTTAGTAATATGCCCTAATAGCAGAAGAACTCGGGTATAAAGACCTAGAAAGCGAATATAGGGTGCCGTAAATACTATATTAATAGTAAAGGTCGTAGAGCGCTCGATTTTGACATCTTTATAGAAGGGCGATACTACTATACTGTTATAAACATGCGATATAATATAGACACTAACTATAGTAGCACTAAGAAGGCCCGCGAGGACTTTGCTGCTCTATAGGGCCTTAATTCTAGTCCTAATACTCTAGTTCTTCAGGAAACGATTTTACCTATATTAGATATTATAGTTACGCGACCTAGGGATCCTGCTTATTCGGAGTTTTAAGGCCTAGCTCGTATGCTATATAAAATATTGCTCGAGGCAGTCCTTATACTAAAGGCAGCGAAGGACTATACTGCCTTGCTTCGCGTCTAGCTATTCCTACTAAGCTAGCTACGGGTATAAGGACTACTATACTATCTTAAGAGTTATACTATGTCTAAGCACGCTCGCTAGTCTAATATTATTCTAGTAGTCTTACGTTGCTAGCTACAAAAGCACTATATCCGCAAGCACCTTTTAACTATTCTAGCTGCTATAATAACAATTACCGATCTAGTCGGCTATATCTGCAGCTAGTATACTATAGCTGCTCGAAGCAACTTAGTATTAATAAGTGCATTAGTTAGCTAACGCGACCGCGCAGACATATATACTATTGTCTACGGATACAGGACTAACCTATAGCAGCTGCTTTTCGCACTTTCTTAGTCTATATATACAGACAAAGACAAGCGTCGCCGGTCGAGATCTAGGTCCGTCTCTGTCTCTAGGTCGAGGCAGCTATCTACGGAGCCTACTATATATATAGAGCCCTCGTCTATAGACGAACCTGAGCTACTAGTAACAGCTAAAGCGAAAACTGAGCAAGGAAAGAAAGCGGATAGATACCTAAGTAATATAAAGAAGCCTAATATATATATTGCTATCTACTACCCTACTGCTGCCGAGGAATTCGGCCTACTAATTAATACTAATGTTCTTATTAGGGAAGATAAGCATCGAGCTTTTAAGAAGTGGATCTATAGTACTAACTACCGGAATCTAGAGAAGGACTTATTATCTAAGGAGAATCTCTGCTAGACTCTCCGGTTTGTTCTTATAGAAGCATACTAGCATAATCCTATTGCTACCTATTTAGTTAAGGACCTGTACTCGCAATGCCCTAGTTTGTTCTTAACTCTGCTCCTAAGGTCCGAGCAGATTAGTCTAGTTAAAGCGGACGCCGATAACGACGACGATGACGAACTAGAAGGCATCGTTAGCGACTCTGGCTACGTTAACCTAAGTGCTACCGGGTATATTAGGGCCTCGTATATACAGAGAACGCTGCTTCTACTAACCCGTATAACAACTCTTCTATAATACCCCGATTTTGCCCGCAGTTTGACGTATGCCTATAGGCGAGACTACTATATACCTAATATTATTATGTTTACTAGGTTATTCGCATAGAGTAAGAAGTTAGCCTTCTATAACCCTATCTTACAGCGTCGATATATATATAAGATAGGCGACTTTGTAAAATTGCGTATTAACGGTAGTATAGTTCGAATTAACTAGATCTTTGTCTACAACTACGACTCTTAACAACGCCTGTTCGTAAAGGCTATACTCCTCCAAAGCTCGATAGCTAGCGATAATCCGGTTCTTAGTCGTAGATTTCAGCGCATTAGTATATCCGGCAACTAAATAGTAATTATAGGACTCCCTTCTATTAGCGCCGAATACCTGTATATTATTCCTATTACAGTTACTCTAACTAGGGATATTATATAGGCAAAACCTGCGGCAGAAGCTACTAAGTTTATATAGTCGCAGTATACGGTAGAGTAGTTATAATACCTTCGTCTTTACTTTAGCGATAGTATTAGCGACAGCATTACAGCATTAGCGACAGCATTAGCGGCAGCAGCGACAGTATTAGCGGCAGCATTAGTATTAGGATTAGCATTAGAATTAGTATTAGCGATAGCATTAGTATTAGGATTAGCATTAGAATTAGTATTAGAATTAGTATTTTATTACCTTATTATCTTATCGTTATCCTAGTATTACGCAGAGTACATACTAATAGTCTAGATATCGACCGCCCTTATTAATATAGATTGCTAGATGCCGACGTACCTTACGCCCCTACCTTATTACAATCTGCGAGACCTCTAAGTACGAGTCCTCGAGTATAGGACCTCCGAGTATAGGCTATACTAGACGAGTTCCTTTATTTATATAAAGGCTAAGGCGATTGCCTTCTTTATAGCCTTCTTATTCTCTGTTAGGAACAGTAGCGTAGCGGCATTAATATTAGGGCAGTAACCTGTTTCCTTAAGGCTTTAAGGCTAACTAAATTCTAGATAAGGCAGAACTACCTACCTGACTTCCTCGCCTCCGCTATCGTATCTGGTTGTAAGGTACCTCCTATATAGCTTCTAGCATACCTCTCTTATAGGATCTGTAAGTGTAGGTGCCCTTTATTGTTCTTTACTAATCGCTTAATAATATAGTACTAGCCTAATTCGCCTTAACCTAGGACGAACTAGCCGCCTAGATAGGTTACTCCTCTATATCTTCCTAGCTCCTAGTCGATAGCGTTATGGACTACCGTAGTATAATTATCTCCGAGGTATACAGCGCTAGTTCTAGCTATTTTAATCGCTGATCGAGCGCCGTAATTGGCTGCTACCTAACCTTACCTTTCCCGGGGATAGTAGACTAGGGGTAGACAGGACTAGCTAGGGATAATAGTCTGGCTAGTAGCAGTAGTAGCAGTAGTAGTAGTAGTAGTAGACTAGCAGGGGCGTAAGAGTACGTAGAACCGTAGTATAACTAATCCGTATATTAGCTTAATCTTTCCGTATATATATCGCGTTATATATAGTATAGTATAGCATATAATATATATAAAGGTTGTAATACGTTCCTTCTCGTAATACGGTATAAATATATTAATACGGTGTTATTATATTAACACGCGCTAGACAACTAACACGCTGCTTAAAGATAATACGTACTGCTACTGCTATACGTATATAGTCTAACACGAAGAACTCGGCGACACCAACTTATTACGAACTAAGCTTTTATACGGTGTGTATAGCGATATAACGTTAACACGACTCTAACACGCTACCTACCTTGCTCTAGACGCCGGTAAGGTAGGCAACAACCCCACAACAGCTGTTCAACACGATCGCATCGCTCTCTTTCTACGTGCAGTCAGAACGCTGCATCACGACTACACATCCCCTTGCCCGTATTACTCCTAGGTCAGGTAGGTAAAGTAGGTATTCCCGCCCGAGTGCAACATGACCGACTTCCCATTCTCCAACAGTAAAGTAATGATAGGAAATACCGTAGATCACATGGATAGGTACCATACTTGCTAAACATCACCTCTTTCCCGCTTCGCGATACGACTTGCTGCAGAATCAACTCAGAGCCAGCCTGATAGCACAACATACAACACCACTACTACCTTCACCACCACCAACTTTGTCCTCATCCTCCTACTCAAAAGGTAGGTACTATTACTTCCCCATTGCAGTAATAACCTACCCCTTCCAAGACAGAGACTTCCAACTGCGATATTGAGTCCCGTGTCCATTATTTCTCTCGTGCAAATTTTCGGTTGGCTGCTTCGTCTAGAATAGCTGTTACTCGCCGCTCTAGACAATGATGATGATGACGACTCAGTTTCAAGCATAGATTATATGAGGTCTGGACTCAGCGCTGTGTGCTGCCCTCGGTGGTTCTGGGTCTGCGGTTGTATCTCATTACGAGCTTCCCTCCTGAGCGTCATATGCTGCTGCTCTGCTGCTGCTCATGCACGATGAGCGAGTGAGTGTGTGAGTGAGTGAGTGAGCTATAGGTAGAACTAAATGTACTAATGTATGTAGCTGCTGCTTGTAGAAAGTGCAAGACAGACAGATGGACGGACGGACGGACGGACAGATGATGAGGAGGAGGAGGAGGAGGAGGAGGAGGATTCTGTCACTAGTAGGAGCTAATGTATGGCATGAAGTGTGATTGCAATACTTTGCCTTTAAAGCTAATGTACCTGATGAGGATGTAGTGGATGATGCTCCTCCTCCTCTTCCTCCTGGTAGATATAGATGATTCCTACCTACTATACCTTCTACACATTCTCTCTGCTCCAGCTAGGTAGTTCTAGATCTGGGGATTGCCACGGCGAGGTCTCACAAAGTGTTTGTTGCACATACATACCTCATTCCGTGCCTCTACTGGTACCTATAGCTCTATAGGCAAGAGCATACACACATACACATACTTGCTTGCTCGTAACTCGACTTGATCTTTTCTAAGTTAAGTTAGGTTTATTCTAGGCGGGCCGACCATTCTTGTACAGCCAGCCATTGCCCAGATTAGGATAATACACTAGCTTAAGGAAGAAACCTACAGGACATATTGAACCAGAGCTACCGGAAGATGTTGATCAAAAGCAGTGCAGTAGTTGTACGAACTACATCAGGTAACAGGGTACACTAATGCCAGAGGATGCGTTGGTTGATGTATTTCACGTCACTGAGACTGACTGATTGATTGATTGATTGTACCTCCTCAATCGTATGATTGATAGACACGGGATTTTTACTTGCCAGAACTTGTTATATGTAGGTCCTGTATGTACCTATGTAGTACATGTATTATTGTGAGGAGGTGCAATATCAGCTTTTCCCCAAGTACCAGGCAGGACACAGCTGCGAGTTGCGAGCTGGAGTACTGTTTGCTCTCCCTGCATATCATCCACCATTGCTATGAGGGTAAGCCTTTCATTCCAATGGCCTTTGCCGTCTCCGCAACTCCAATGCAGCACACAGTAGCGTGGCAAATCTGCTAGTAGTAGGGAGCAGCGACAGTCAATTGCCAAGAAGGGTATATACATGTAGGTGTACCTTCGATATGCATGCACAGCAGCAAGACACTCAAAAATCTGCATCATTCGATCGACGCAGCTGTTCTTTTTTTTCTTTTTGATCGATCCATCATTCGGTCTCTCCGATACCTGCATGCAGCTGGTATTGCTGATCAGAGCTATACCCTAGTCTACGGAACAGCAGCAGCAGCAGCAGGAGGGGGAGGAGGGGGAGGAGGACAAGGTCAGGTTAGAGAGGGTTTCTTTTTATCTCCACTAAGGCACGGTGTTCGGTTAGTACCTATGATTGAAAAGAGGCACATCATTCAATGTGAACCTTGTACTCCAAGGTTTCATGCAAGCCGGGTCCAGCGAGGACGGGGAGTCGCAAGATGTGTGGGTGGCATTGGAATGGCTTAAAACAGGTAGTAGGTCTATGGTTAGCTCTTTGAGCTCTCAATGCAAGCAGTATAAGATATAGATACAAGCTCGTCAGAAGCGACATTGCTGTTTTGTATTTGTTGTTGTTTTTGGTATTCCTCACCCAAAGATTTCCTCTATCGATATGTCGTCAGCTACTGTAGTGAATGGGCAAAGCTCAAGTCTGGACTCTGCCCTCCATTCTCACCACAATCATTCCCACCACAGTCATGGAGCTGATTTCCCCGAGATCACACCAGAGAAGCTTGCTATCATGAAGCTTGGCTCCTCCTCCCTGAACGAGGACCGCTTCGACGTCTTCTCCGATCCAGGAACACCGAGTCGCTTCGCCAAGTCGCACAGCTTCAACCACAGGGCTGAAGGCGGGTCCAGGTCTCTTGCACGCACTACTCGTCAAGTCAGTAGTGCAACTCGCCGCTCAGGCTCTTTCCTGCACAACCATCGCAGCAAGATGTCTGTGGAGCTGACGCATCAAGCTGAGGGCAAGTTCTTCTCCCTGATCGAGCTGATGACCAGTGCTTCTAAAGAGGCTTCGTCTCTGAAGGAGTATTGGTCCCGGCTGATGTCTGATCGCGAATCTTTTGATCGTGAGAGAGAAGAGTTGATGATGCAGATCGATGAAATCACCGAGACACTGGAGCAGAGAGAGAGTCAGCATCATAACCACGGCCGTGAGCTTTGTGAGAGGAAGAAGGAAGTGGAGAAGCTGCTCATTGAACTCTCTGCCGCTCTCAACAACATCACTATTGAGAAGAAGAAGACTGCAGAGCGTGAATGTGATCTTGAGCTGAGCCGTGCTGAGCTGAGCGATGTCCGCATCAGTATTTCACGCAGCCAGATTGAGCACGACAGAGTGAAGGCCGAGCTCGAGAGTATCTTGGCCAAGCTCAGGCATGTTGAGAGCGAGCGCGATCACGCGAGAGAGGATAGCGAGAAGTATCGATCAGAGCTGCGAACTTTCACACGTGAACATGCAGAGATCAAGAGTAGGAACATCGACCTCTCAGATCGTCTGGACTCCTCTCGCAAGGAAGTCTCTACTCTCATGAGCCGCTTGTCTGCTTGGGAGCATGAGCGCGACACCTACCTTGTGGAGAAGGACCGCTTGAGGGAGGACTTGCGCAAGATCACTGTTAGGTCAGAGGAGACTTCGAGAGAGCTCACTGAGCTCACTGATCGATATGACCGCTTGATACGCGAGTCTCGTCAACTCAAGGAAAGCATCCACTTCGTCGAATCCGAGCGCGACGACCACTCCGCTACAATCGATCGACTTCGACTGGAACTCAGGACTAAGACAACCAGCGTCGAAGATGTTGAAGCACGACTTGCCGACATTCTGTTGAAGTACGAGCAGTCCAAGAGAGAAGTTAGTAGCAAAGACGACAGACTTCGTGACGTCGACTCCGAGTTGAGTGACGTTCGCCACCGCCTTGAGCGTCACCACGAGGAGCATCGCACGTTGATCGTCGAGAGAGACCAGCTTAAGGACGACCTTGACCACGAACGCCACACGTCCTCGGATAGACAACGCCAGCTCACCATCCTTGAAGAGACTCTGACACGGACCGAGTCCACGCTTCGTGAAGTCCGCTCGGAAGTTGTGAGCACTACAGAGCGCATCAAGCATCTCGAGCACGAGCGTGATGAAGCCAAGCACCACCACCACCACTTGGATTCCGAGATCCACTCCTTGAAGGAGCGAACTGTGATTCTGCAAGCCGAGATTCGCACCATGACAGAGCACCGCGATCGTGCTCGTGCCGAACTCGAAGACGTCAAGCGTCGATATGAAGAGTACACGGAGACCATCAACGAGTACAAGGATGACAGTGGCGAGCTCGAATATGAGATCAACAGTCTCCGCTCCATGCTCAGCGAGGCACGTGAGCAGAAAGAGCGTGCGAGTAAGTCCTCCCCCCGTCACCATGTCAACACCCCGTGCACCTACGCGGCAAGACGACTGACCCAATGTGACAGTTGCTGCCCGCATCGCCGCTGATCGTGAGAGGGACTCATTTGTTGCAAAGTATGAGGTAAGTCTCATATGAACACCTTGCAAGCTGGATAGTCGTTGCTAATGTTCCTGCTGCGTGATAGGAGAAGTGTCGCGAGATGGAGAAGTATGAGGAGTCTCAAAGGACTCACTACAGCTCACACTCACACGGTAGAAGTGGAGGCGCTTCCACCTCGACGCGCACCGTCACCAGAAGCGGGTCGTCTTTTCACAACCATGCGTCGGTGGATGCCAATGGGGACTAAGCAGAAACTTGTCGCTGTGGAGGAGTGACTGAAGGATGAATATTCGTATAGGCAGAAGTGTTGTAGGAGTTGTATAGGATCGTCGAGACAAATCTATGAGCCTGGGAACAATGTTGTGTACAACTCTCGGCTTCGATCGATCAGGAACTCGGGCAGAATGTGCCTTTCCAGCAAGAGTTCTAGGTTGTTACAGGTTCGTATTCCAGCCAGTGAGACCAGATGTCGCAAAAGATCATCAGAATCAGCATCTCGTGAAGCCGCACAGATGACCCAGCGAGACCATAACGCAACATTGACGTGGCCATTCCGGACCAACAGATCCGTGGGTAAGTGATGGCATGACTGCGAGTGAGCATGCACCGCGCCCTCGACATCGGCCACCCATTGGATCTGATGGAAGGCTGACGCAATGCGCAAGTACATGCCGGAAATGGAGAGACACGCAGCTCTGATGTGGTACAGCACTTTGAGCTCCACGGGATCGAGCTGGTCCTCGTATTCCGGCACGGGCATCAGACTCTGTGAATGGGCTGGGCTCCACGCGAGGGATTCGATGCATATCTGCCGGATCCGAGATACGGCATCGCGAGCTGTGAAATCATACTTTGCCAATTGACAGACCATCGCGCGAAGACTCTTGGACTCCGTCCAGTCGTGGAAATAGCCCTCGAAATCTGCTGGTAGGTCCGGTAAGACTTCACGCATGGGTGTAGCTAGGAAAGGCGAGGGGTTCTCGTCCTCAGTGGCAGCGTACTCGATGAGACTGTCCTGGAAGACTTGAAAGGTGACCTCCAGCAACGTCAAGACGTAGTCTTCGTCTAAAGCGTGCTCGGGAAGAGGAAGCGCACGCCATGCTTGCAGGTGTACATTGGCGCTCTCCGTATCTCCGAATCTCTTCTCCCATCCGGCCAGAAGAGCTACTGCAGCGGTTTTGTAGCTAGTTTGCTCCGTAGTGAAAGCTGCTTCTCTCAAGGCTCTGATTGAGCTACCTCGCATCACAGCTAGAGCTGGCGCCATGTAGGCCAGTTGGGCCGGTGGGATACCGCATGTATTGCTGAATGTTCCAGAGACGAAGATTGCAGCTTGAAAAAGCAAAGTATCTTCGGCTAACAAGTCCCATAGTAACGTCCTGACGACTTTATGTGCTAGGGATGCTCCAGCAATGCCTCCACAGTACCACGATCGAGCTTGATGCAATCGTGCAATGTACGCCACGAAACGTTCGAATGATGTGTTGTCTTGCGAGTGATTCTGATGGCCTCTGTCGATCCGCGAAGTTGGCGTCCGCAGGACTTCCATCGTAGAAGATGTTGTTCAGTGCGTCGATTGTCGAATAGAAGTTTTAAAGTGTATAACCAGGCACAGAGTTACCACGATCATGTACAGCTCAGCAATCTCATGCATATGCGTGCCAAGAACAATCTGATGTACTGAAGACCAATGGCAGTTGGCCAATGTAGACTACCTATGCAGCGTAGCAGCTTAGGCATCTCAAAGGAATCCTGCGTGAGGTACTTATGTGTGTTACTCCACTTTGCTCATGCAGGAGTGCACAAACGTTCCCAAGCGATGCCAACTCCCAACCTCCGAGAGCTCTGGTGTTGCAACTGCACGTACAGTAAGGGTTACGCTATGGTACGTGAATGTGCAAACAGCGCAACTTGTCTGCAGCTGATGAACTGGCTTTGAGCTATGCAAAGCAGGCCACGTACCCATATCAGTGCAGCAGTCAAGCGCAGGAATGGCAATTCGAAGCAGAAGGAAAGTGAGACGCCGACATGCTTTCTGACCTTCACGGACCCATCTGAGTTCCTGTCCCAAAGAGTCCGCCACGCAGTCCGCAGCCATGTCACTTCGAGGCAACACCGTCAGGCAAATCAAGAGACTCGGTCGAAAGCTTTTAAGAAGTCCAAAGCGCGTAATCTTGTCCAAGAAAGTACCCCAGGCCAAGCGGAACGACCACTGGAGATCTTTCAGGGACGACGGGAGGATGGATTCTGCCAGTCGCCCAATGAGTGTACAATGTACGATGGTCAGCAGATGTCGGCACCTTCGTGCTCCAGCATAAGCAGCCAATTCTCTAATTGGACTGGTCCCTCGATCGCATCTGCCCGTTCCTCTGTGGCAAGCACGTGTGACCCTCTCGAATTCGAGGTAATGCTGAAGTCAGTGGAAGACTATATGCTGGTAGTCTTCGGCCCTCTTTGGTGGTCTGCGTTAGGCATCAGTGCACAGTATGGCGCGATCTGGGAGGAATGCCTAACGACCTACGCAAAACAGGAGCCGGCTCTCTACTATGCCAGGCTACTGTTTACAGCTGGACACCTCCTCGAGACTGGAGTCGTTCGGTCCCGATTGTGCGAAATGCTCAAGCAGAAGACTACTGCTGCCGTTTACGATAGTCTCACAAGCGATCGAAATGCATCCAACGGCTTAATCCTAGCAGTCGGAAGTCTCGCATTCTATGAGAGCATGTATGGTAGCGAGCCGCAGATCGCCCACCATCTCCATCGTCCCGCGCAGAGGCGTATGGTCCAGTCACGCGGTGGGCTGGAATGTTTGGACTTGCCAGAGATCGTGAAGGCCGCTATGCGATGGGAGGATGCAGTTATGACACTGCAGGACCTAGGGGAGTCATCTCTCGCATCTGGGTGCGATGTGTCTGCATTACGTGACTCTCAAGAAGCACTGCACGCTCTTCGCTTATGGGTTCCAGAGCAGTATGCCGCGCTACTGCGGCGCAGCAACGATGCTAGCTTGGCCGACGCGGTGTGGCCTCCAGCAGATGAGATGAAGCTCTCCAGATGATGATGACGACGAGCTGATCTGTTGTTGAAAGGTTGGAAGTTATATGTCTCATTGAAGAAGTGGGCCTTTTTGGCTGAGTGACTGTCTCCCCCAGGCACGTGAAGTTGAAACTCGCTAGCTACAACGTATCTCAGACCTCGATATCAGTGTGGTATTCAACAGTTCATCTCAGCCTCAGGTCGCTCACAACACTTTTGCAAACTGAATCAGCCTTGCCAACCAACAACCAATTGTGACTCCGGTGACTTTTCCATTCCCATCTCGCCTGAAAACTACAGTCCAGTTGCCAGGAGCAGGAGCATCCAGGCCGCGAGGGTTGGACAGTGTCCAAACATCTTCGCCAATGTATTGCATGAGATGTGCAGGCCCTTTACCTAGAAAGCCATCGAAAGATCCGTATAGTAAGTTGCCAGAGCCGGAGCAGTGGAAGCTGCTATCGACTTCTGGACAGTGGTAGTCTCCGGTATACTCGTCTGTTGCGATATTGGTAGCGGGGCTCTTGATGCGCTTGGCAGTCAATGTCCGATGGTCTCGTTGGCGTTGGACGTGCAGTATGTCGCCGGCGATGCTTGCGATGATACTCTCCGACTCGGCATTGAGAGGACTGGTGAGTGACACTTTGTCGGGATCCATGTGGTAAGTGATGCTCACTTGGCGGTCCTCGACAATTTCCACATGGACCAGAAGCTGGGTTTCAGTATCCAAAAAGTCTCCTTGCCACTCTGGCACTGGGGCGAAGAGAGATTTTTGGGGTTCTTGCCATAGGAGTAAGCGCTTGATGATAGCATCAGCAGGTGCAGCGGAATCTGCTTCGTGGTTGAAGAGGACCACAACAGATAGATGCTCTTCTGGGACGTGGACACGGTACAGGCGAAAGCCTCTCAGTGCGCCTCCGTGACTCGTCCAGGACGTCCCACCAGTTTCGCCATGAATAAGTCCGAAGCCGTAGCGTGCAGCAGTGCCGTCACGATATGTCTGAGGCTTTGCGATAGTGCTGTACAGACTTCCTGGCTCGGCATAGGTTTGTTCAAGCCACTTCTCGTACGCAATCATGTCATCCAGACTAGCGACGATTCCTGCATCGCCAGCCCATTCCATTCGATTGACAGCTGGAGTATAGCCGTGCTTCTCATCACCTTCATATCCTACCACAGGCAATGGATGGCCATATGTGTTTGGACACAGAGCAGCAGACTTCATGCCAGCTGGTTTGAAGACTCTCTCGTCCAACAATTGCCCGAGAGACTGTCCAGAGACGGACTCAATGATTCGACCAAGGAGATGAAAGTTGACGTTCGAGTATGACCACTCCGTACCAGGCTGAAAATGGAATGATTTTGTCCGTGCTATGGTTTGTGGGGCGTCCAACATGATACTGAACTGACCTTCTGGATGTGCTCCCCAAAGTGTGGTCATAGCCCAGTAGTCCCGGATGCCCGATTGCATGTTGTAGAGGTCTGCGAAAGTCAGGCCTTGGGCAACCAGGTGAGGGAGAAGATTTTGGAGCTCTGCAGAAGCTTGATCCCAAACGCTGCCGACGGATTCAGTCATGAGTGGAGTTGGCTCGCTTTCCAGAGAGGCAAGGACCAGACAGAACATGTGCTTGGATATGGAGCAGATGGGCATGTGCATTTGCGGTGTGAGAGGTATGCAGCGTTCGAGATCTGCGAAGCCATATGTGTGACGAAGAAGGGTCTCGCGGTTCTTGATGATGGCTATGGCACCACCTGGGCCACGGAGTAGGTCTTGAAGGCTGTTGAGAAGGTGATCGGGCTAAGCACGGTCAGCATGTTTTCGCAATGTCGCGCTCATAATCGGTCAGGTGAATTGTGCTACTTTACTTACACTGTTGGAGGGAGCCGTCATGTTGGAAATGGCTTATGACAATCCTACGTGTAAGCCGCGGGTATCTTATGTATCTCAACAAGGTGGTTGGGACTGCTGTTGCTCATATACAGAACAATGGCAATGCAGTCCAGCAAGACGTCGACCTTTCTGCGGCTGCCCGCCGGCCAAGACTTAGAACTAGGTAGGTTGCCGGCCAGCATGGTCACCTTGCTGACAGTGGCAGGATCCTACAGGTAAATTAAACTCTATAGAACTATCAGGAACGCAGTCATTGATGTGCCAAGCGCGGTTGATGTCGATGGCAAAGAGAGAGAAAGGGAGAGAGAGAGAGGGAGAGATGGCGTAGACCGAGATTCACTCAGAAAGTGTCCAAGCGTCATGTAGTTTTAAAACATCTCGTGACCTTAGAACCACCTTGAAGTGAAAATAGCACGCACTCAGGCAACTCTCTCCTGACGAGGCAACCAGAGTGAGGGGCAGTAAGGTAGTACGAGAACATGACTGTCGCGTCAACACCACCTAAGTACCCTGCGATGTGTATCGCCAACAACGACTGAACGCTAGAAAACCGAGAACCAACCCAACTTGGCCTTCCGCACAGCCTTCACCCAACACTTTCCTAAATGGCAGCCGCACGCCTCCGAAAGACCTTCCGCTACCCGACCGACGACGACGACGATGGCGACGAGCCCGAAGAACTCGACGAAGAGCACCAGGAGAAGTTGATAGCAGACTTATTAGCAGAAGACACAGCCAAAAACGATCTCTACCGCAAAGCCTTCCTCAGCATACCACTGCTAGCCGTCCTCGTCTTCTGCTACACCTTCATCATCGCCTCTACAGCACGACAGCGAATGATCGCTCTGATGGGGATTTCTAGTCTCGCGTGCACGGCATACATACTACACTTCCTCCCCATCGAGAGGCCGGATCGGAAGGGGAAGAAAGCTGTGTATAAGGTTGAAGCGGAGCAGGGTCCTGTGAAGAGATATCTAGTGGTTCTGAATATGGGATTGGCAGGCCTTCTTGTCCTTGCTGCTGGGCTGAGTTGGAGGCAGGGAAGAGTAGACGATGCGTGGAGGGAGAGTTTACCCGCTATTATTATGGGTTTGACTATGTTTGCGAGACTGCAGCTTGCGCCTCTGGATATAGAGGAGTTGCAGAAGGCACGGTATGATTTGAAGGGGGCCTGAGGGTCACGAAAGCGAAGAAGTGGTCAGGTCAAGTGGCAGCTTGTTGGCGCGGCTGCTGCTGCTGCTGCTCACGTTGTGCACAGAAAGATGTATTGCAATTTGCTTGGTGTCTCCTTCACGCATAGTGAACGCCTTTGCCGATGTGTTGCAATGAACCGATCTCGCATTGATGCTATCCCAGCCGGATCGGAGCACAAGGAGCAGGTCTCATTTCTAGCCTGGACTGTATTTGCTGGCTTCGGTATCTACTAAGGATCAGGTGCGACATCACTCTCGGGCGAGGCAGTCCGTTCATAGGCCGAAGCAGGTTGATCGAGCATCATACCCGAGCGGCGAGGAGTGATGTGGGAGTCAGATGAGACGGCAGTGCTGAAAATCGAGGATACGAATTGGTCGGCACATGGTATATCTTGAATGCAGAGGACTGCGGCGTCTGGTGAGTGGGGATTCGAGGAAGCGGGCTTTCGACTGAGGCGATTGAAAGTATGCGATATTGGTAGGTGTGGAAAGGGAAGACAGGCGAGCAAGACTATTGTGACCGAGTCAGGTGAACAGAGCATGCGCCATGAAAAAGAGATGCAAAAATGTACATCCCAACGATATCAAAAGCCGGTAATGCTAACAACATGGCCAACACGCTCGCCGCCACCACCACACCACACAACCACTGCAACCTGAAGTAAGCAAGCATTTACTGCCCTCATCAACGGATACGCTGGGAGTCCTGCTATAGGCTTGCCCGCCAAATTCACGTTCTTGATTCCAAAGAAGGACGTTATTATGCGCACATCTCTTGGTGCGTCGCAGACGGCGAGATATGATTCTGCTCTCGGAGAGAAGAGCTCAGCGTACCTTAAGGAAGGTTCTCTTCTTTTAGGTGGCGGTTCTCCTCTTAGTGCGTTCACCACCTGGATATCAGCTTGGAGAGCCTCGTGAATGAAGTGCGGATCTGATTGGAAGCCTGCTCCCCGGAACGCCGTCGCCAATATTGCCATTACTGGTCCGCCTGCCTTCGCCATCAGTTGGGTGACTACTCCTTCGTTTGCTGTGCCTTTTTCGCGGTCGAACACCGTAGAGGCAAAGGACTTACTTAGCCTATTCGTCGTTCGTACAACTTAGAGCCCGTTCGGTTGTTCCTTGTACTGTATAGCTTTACTGCAGACACTAGTAATTTAGCGCAGCTGCTTGTAGGTTATTATAGTAATAATAACTACAGCTATAACACGTACGTGTTCGGTTGATCGTTATACGGTATAGACAGGGTTTGAAGCTATACCAAATACGGAGTAGTCCTCGTACTGCCGGCTTTATCGTTACTCGTGCTGCCGGCTTTATCGTTACTCGTATATTAGTCGATTCTCTATTATACCGTTAGTTAACTATAAACGTATACGGTATGCTTAATAATAGCGACAATAGCTTCCTCGTCTATACTAGCGACGGCGGCAGCTACCCTAACAGTATAGATTTTAACGCTACGTTCGAGGCTAATTTCGGCGCTATAGACTTTAATAGTAGTAGTAAATTCGGTGCAGAAGCGACGGATACACTATATAGCTAGCCTGCGTTACCTATAAATAATTTCCGCGTTAATATACTGTCGTTGCCGTTAACGAGCGTAGCGAGAAAGCGTAGTACTCCGAGTTAGAACGAGAGCTAGAACGAGAGCTAATCTAGTACGCTAGCAGATAGTCGTTCGTCGCTAACACCCTCCGAGTCGGTTAGCTAGGTAGGCAGTAATAGTAGAAAGCGTAGAGCTATAGGTTAGCGGATAAAGTAGACAGGTGCTATAGTCGTAAAGCTACTAGATTTGATAAAGGAGTACGCGTACCTACGAGAGGGTAATAGATTTAAAGTGCAGGCTCTAAATTTAATAGTTTCGGCGCTACGAGTACTCGCTGTCGGCGAGGTTTAGAAAGCGCTGCTAGATATAGAGCGTATAACTAGCAAGATTACGAACCTCTACCGTAATTAGAAGATATAGACATTCTGCTTAGAACAGAGCGGCTAGTCTAAGGATCTAGTTAGTAGCTATCCTTCTACGCTAGAGCCTGTACTAGACGCTTTCTTCTTAAAGTATAAGGACTATAAGAAGTTCCGTACGAAGCCGCTAGAGTATAAAGCCGAACTAGACGCTCTATTCCGAGGCGTAGTAGCGATAGGGGCTAGCGCAATTAGTCTTAATGCTACCGCTTCGGACGATGCGAGTAGTACTATATTGTCGTCTACCCTTCCGTCTGCGTTGTCGGCCGGCGACAGCTACGACCTACGCAGGGCTGCTGTTATAAATAGTACTCGCGTAGCTAAGAATGCGACGCGGTAGTCTACTCGCGACGTCGTTAGAGGAGGTATAGAAGGGTTAATTAGCGCGCTGCGTAAAGGTACGGAGGCGCTGCGTCTACTACTACCGCCTAAGCGATAGTTAGCGGAGCTACTACGTACGAAGCCGTTTAAGGGGTTTAATCGTAAGGATAAGAGGCAGGCGGCGAAGGAGTTAAGGAAGAAGGGCGTTATAGAGGTAAACTACTTCCTTAGTAAGGATATAGAGGATCAGGTCGAGCGGATAGAGAGTATTATTGCGCGGTTATATACTAAAGATAACTTAGATTAGGTATAGCTTACTAATAAAAGCTAAAGTTCTGACGGTCTTAGCACTATGTTATATACGCTGCGGACGTTGTAATAATTATACTGTCGCTTACTTCTAGCTATATACTTAATAGCTGAAAGAGTATCTATTACGGTATCTTTTCGTCTAACAACGACCTAAATCGGTATAGTATTAACTGCGTAAATAGCGTGCGTATATAGCGACTCGAAGCTAAACTGAACTTATAATATATAAGCTTCTAAGTAAGTAACGTTACGCGTTCTAGCGCGAAGCGGAAGGGCCCCGACGCGACGATTAGCTCGCATTTAAGTCCGAGGCGCGTTACTAGTTGCGTTCTTTAAAGTAACGTTCTTAGCAAAATAGTATAGAGATACTATATATACCGGAAGTTATACAGTACGCAATATAGCAGGAATAAACATGCCCTTTAAGGTATAAAATTAAGGTATATTGCCTAAGGTATTACGCGCTATCCGACTACGAAACTACCGGCTACTCCCCTAGTTCCTATAGCCGGAATTTATACTTATTATTCGTAGGTATAGTCTCGTCTGCTTCTTCTACACTATTATTATACTCGACGTAGTCCTCCTATATACGCTCTGCTAACTCGTCGCAGAACCGGTCTATATCCGTCCTCGTACCGTCGGCTACGCTCGCTAATATAGCGCCGGCGCCGACGTAACGAGTATAATAGTTATTCTCGTTAGGCGTAAGCTCTAGAAGAGGCTCGATTGCGCCGCGCGCAGTAAGGAAGTTGTATAAGGCAGTATACGTATATACGAGCCTTGCCTAGACTAGGTAACTGAACTGCGGCGCCGCCTCGAAGATCTGAAAGCGCCGTTTGAAGATACTAAACGTATGCTCTACTACGTTACGAAGGGACGAATGCCGTAGGTTATATAGCTCCTTTGCACTCTCTAGCTTTAATCTAGCAATCTATACCTCTCGAAGGTAGTAGCGCATACCTCTATATAGTATTAGAGTTAAGAGGCTATTAGAATAGCCGGCGTCCGCGAGATAATATATCCCTTCAGGGGCCTAGAAACTATATCGATTAACGGCATCGCTTAGTACGCGGCCGTCGTGCGCAGAACCCTCCTAGCTAGGTAGTACGAACGTAAATATACGCTTATAGTCTACGACTGCTAGCACGTTCTGCGTTAAGTAGCCCTTTCGATTGCGGTAGTAATAAGCGTCTTCTAATAAGCACGAGGCATTAATATAACTGCCGTTAAGTAAGCTGACAGCGTCCTTAAAGTATAGCTAGTATTTCTACCTCTTTAGCCGCTAATATAACGCCTCTGCGTCCTCCCTTACTGCCGGTTTTACGAGCTCTTTATAAAGCCGTACGAGCTCTATAAGCACGGTATAAAAGAGCGTAGATATCGTCGAGAACGAATAGTAGAAGGTTTCGGCGACGTCGCGGTACGATCGGTTCTAAGCTACGATATAAAGGAATAGTAGTAGCTTCTGCCTACTCGAGATCTCGTAGCTATCCTTAAGAGCTAGTATACCGTACAGCTCGTTAAACTGCACTATAGTAAGTCGACAAAACCGGCGCATTCGAAGCGGCTGCTCCTTAAGGTCTCGTAGCTTGCGCTCGCCGGCGAATTAGTCCGTATAAACTATACGTATACTATACGATATACGGCTAAGAAGCTGCTGCGCTAACTAGATAGCGACGATAATCGTTACGACGTAGTTTCGACGTATAGCAGTAATGCGGCGCTCTTCGGCAGCAGCCGTTTTAGCCTCTTCCGCCTTAATAGCTGCTATAGCGTCTATTATAGATCGTTATACTATTAATTCTTTAAAAGAGGTCCTTCTAGCTATATAGCGTTTTAGCGCGTTAAGAGCCTCCGCTATACCCTTTTTATAGTAGATCTATATAGTATCTATATTATAGTAAAAAGGCTAGCTTATAGCTCAGGTTATAAGCTACACAACCGAACGGATCGCGTTATAGGTTTAAAATAGCGTTATAGCGCTGAGTTACAAGCTATAACGACATAACCGAACGGGCTCTTAGAGCGAGAGAGTTTATATTACGCTCGGCTCGTACTCTGATTATACTTATCTCTCTTAGAGGTTGCCGTTCCCCTCCTCGAGGGAAGAGATCGTCGTATCCCGGTCGTAGTTCTCCTCTTAGATATTGCAATTCCCCTTTTCGAGGGAAGAGAGACTACCTAGCCGTATCCGGCGTCTCGAAGTATAAGATGCTATTCTAGGCTAGAGTACGGCGGATTTTTTAGCACGGAACGACCTCCTAGCCTTCCGAAGCGCAGCGTAGGTCAGGCGTAAGGGGGGAGTAGAGGCT
>AWYF02002277.1:0-61806 GCA_000504405.2 Mycosphaerella sp. Ston1
ATAGCGGGGACGACGCTAATATCGATCTGAAACTAATCTATTCATTTCATTAGTGCGACTAATAGCGTATATTATCTAATTAGTCTGGCTAGTAGCGCAGTTTATTTAATTAGTCCGGCTCGTAGCGCAGCTTATTTAATTAGTCCGGCTCGTAGCGCACTTCTCGGTAATTACCCTAATATCGATCTGAATCCAATCCGATTATCTGATTGGTCCGGCTCGTCGGAGGTCAGCTAGCGGAGGTCAGAGGTCAGCTGTTGCGTCTCCACCCTGCTCATGCACCACGCGCACGTGCAAATCGGATAGTTCCGCCGGACTTCTGCCGGAAGTCTGCCTGAGGCAGACAATGGAGAGGACACCACACCACATCACATCACATACCACACCACACCACACCACATCACTACGTGTATGTACCAGACCACACCACACTACTCCCACTCCTCTCACCACCCCACACCTCTCCATACCACTCCACTCCATACCACAACAAACAGGACGCGTCGAGATCTCCACCACCACCACCACCGCCACCACTCCCACCTCCACTCAGGCCGCCCACCGGTGCCTCCCGTCTGCACCATGATTCTCGTGTGAAATACATGCATGGGAAGCGCACTTCTGCTTCACACCCCCGGAACAGACCATGACGTCGGCCTTGCTCGCCAACGAGCTGAGCACGCTTTCATCGGAAGCCAGACGGAAGAATACTGATCTTCGAAATGCCGCCAATGCGTCCCTACAGGAGCTCAAATCGCTGACGGTGACCTCCGAACAGCAGCTCGCAGCTGGTAAGCGAGTCCCCTCCGAATCCATGTTACTATGGCTGACTGACCAGATCTCAGAAATCGCCCCGGCTTCGTGCAGCCCTTTCTCATTGCTTGCAGTACGCATACCACCAGGTTTGCTGCGAGTGGCATATCCTGCCTCCAACGCTTGATCGTCTCTGGAGGACTTCCCAGAGCTCGACTTCAAGACACGCTGCAAGCATTCAATACCTGTGCAGACCTTGGCCTAGACGTCCAGCTCAAGATTCTGCAAGCTCTACCTTCATTGATCCAGAATTATGTCACTGACTTGGAAGGCGATCTGCTTGCCATTGCCCTTCAACTCTGTGCATCATTGCAGGCATCCAAGACTGCGACTGTTAGCGGTGTAGCCGCAGCAACATTACAGTCTTTGGTAACGACAGTGTTCGAGAAGGTGGTCACCGAGGATCAAGCCGCCAACGACGAGGCGCCTACCGTTCAAGTCCCCGGCGGCGACGAAGCGATACAGCTCAAACCTGCAGCTTTCGACGCCTACAGAGTCTTTCGCGATCTCGCACTAGCTGCTGATGAACGACCAACGAAATTTGTAGGGTTTCAGCAATGTCTCCCAAGTCTGGAGCTTCTCTGGTCATCTATTCACTCCAATCCAGAGCTTTTCGCCAGACACGATGAGCTGCTCTCCATCATTGGCGCCAACGTGTGGCCCATGATAATCCGAGCGCTGTCGGAGAGGCTTTCGTTTTCAGTCACTGTACGCTCTGTACGTCTTCTGAGCTTGCTGTTGGACAGACATCTCTCCAGGTTCTCAGGCGACTGTGAAGTGGCGCTGAACTTATGCACACAAGCGCTTGAGTATGACTACGCCACCTCTTGGAAACGAGCATTAGTTCTTGAAGTACTGCGAGACTTCTTCTCCAATGGGGGCCTGGTTGTCGAAGCCTACATGTTGTTTGATATGCAAGAGGGTGGGAAGCCCGTTGTGCAAGACATGCTGTCGGCATTTGTACGATTATCGACCGAGAAACCTGCTGCAATTGGTTTGGGGCAACAGTCGTCTGTACCGACTGGTCCAACGTCTCCGGGACAAAGTGCAACTGAACATGCCACTCTCGAAGCTGCAGGAGGCATGGCTGGTGTCATCTCATTTGGAGCTACATTTGGAGTAGCAGAAGCCAGTATTGCCGGTGTTAGCGCGCAATGGAGTCTGCCTCGGACACTCGTTCTCGAACAACTTGACAAACACGACCCACCCACTCTCGCCGAGACTTATCCATACGCTCTGATATTGGAATGCTTGAGCGGCCTGTCAGATAGTCTTGCTAAAATAGTCCTGCCCTTGACAGTGCAACACGAGAAGCGCCGACCTAAATCATCCAGCACTTCCACCGAATCAAATGGCGCGGCGCGGGGCAGACACCGTTCGACGTCCTTCCGCACTCGAGCTGTACCTATGAATCCACTAGAAGCCAAAGATGCACCTTTTGCTGAACGGGTTTCAGCAGTGGCTAGCATCGTGGACAACTCATGGCCTGCCGTTCTCGCGACAGCATCAACTTTCCTCAATGCTGCACTCGATGAAACATACTTTCGCAACCTTATCAAGGCATACCAGCGATTCGTGCAAGTAGCAGGTGTTCTTCGCCTTAGTACACCACGAGACGCACTAATGACAACACTGGCAAAGGCTGCTATTCCTCCGCATGTGTTGAATGCAGCTATTATGGAGCCAGTGAAATCGCCAGTTGCTGAGAGCCCCAGGCTCTTCTCCAATTCGAAAAATTCGTCGATTGTAGACAACCTCGTGTCCCCATCCTCGTCTCTGTCAATGGACGCGAACCGGCGAGCCTCAATGGAGAATACGAAGCCCATGCTCACCGTGCGCAATCTGCTCTGCCTACGAGCCCTTCTGAACATTGCCATAGCCCTTGGACCTACCTTGCAGGGCGCTTTTGCAGTAGTCGTCAGTGCTTTGAAGCAGGCGGACATGGTATTGAGTACCACGACGCCGCAACAGCTGACTCGCCAGAGTTCCTTTTCCGCTCACGGGAGTACGGACAATGCCACAATCGTACAAGCATTCTCTGCTGAAGTGGCCAATGTTGAGAAAGCCGCCTCGAACTTGCTGGAAAGCACATCTGACTACCCAAATGAAGCCTTCATCCATGTGCTCGCCACGTTCTGCAGATTGTTGCACACCAAAGGCGAGGAATTCTCATCGCCCGCGTCACCGACTCAGGATCAGCAACCTGCTACAGTGAGCAGACCTCTGTCGAATCGACGAACTTTCTCGGGTCTACCAGGTATCAGTGCTGTCGTAGAAATGCGGTCGCGCGACTACCACTTTGTGCTTCCTAAGCTGGGTAAGCTGGCCGAGCTGAACGTCCCCCGCTTCACCAGCGATAGCCCTAGTGAGAGTGGCTGGAATAACCTGGCTGAAGAACTTGCGGCTGTTGCGAAGAACAACGACGTACCAAGAGACGCACGTCGTAGTGCTACTAATGTGCTTGTTAAATTGGCAGAGGCTACTATTGCCGACGTCGCGAGAGAGGAGCCTGATGACCGAGCGGCCGTGCAGCGGCGAGCGCTTTCGATGCTTCTCAGAATAATTGACGAAATTTACCTCGAAGATGGCGACCTGAGCCAGACGGACCTGGAAGTACAAAGCCATGTCTTTGAGTCACTCCACGCGATATTGGAGAGGCACGGCGAATTGCTCGTGGCCGGCTGGAACTTGGTCTTGGCTATCATCAGCAGCGCTTTCGAGCACGATGGCGTACAATCTCGAGCGACAGAGCATGATGAAGTCAATATTAACTGGACGCACATCTCTTTCGAGCTCGTTACGCCTCAAATCGGCCGGACAGCTTTTGATGCCACCCAACTGCTTTGCTCTGACTTCTTGGATCTGCTGCCTATTGATACCGTTACCTCCCTGATAGAGCTGTTACATCGCTTCATGTGTCAATTCGCTGATCTGAACGCATCTCTGACCGCTGTCACCATGACCCTGGCGGTGTCCGATCATCTGTTTGCAAAGTCCACCAAGGCCGAACTGGATGCCTTCGTTCATACCGCCACTGAGTTCGACGATCTCGAAGATGAAATGAAGCCCATGCTTCGCACGTGTCGTCCTGCCCAATGGTTCATGCTCCTGATTCGACTTCGAGATGTCGCTGCTCAGCCACAACATGAAATTCGCAATGCTACCTTTCAAACAATGTGTGGCGTTCTGAAGAGTCATGGCGACGATTTGTCTCCGAGCGCATGGGATCTGCTGTTGAGGAGCACGCTGTTGCATGTCTCGAGAGCAGACTCTTACTCTTATGTGGAGCTGACTGATCGTCGTGAAGCAGAAGGCTCGGCTCCTGCACCGGACATCGCCATGTCCAAGACCATCATTTCTGGAACTTCAGGTGTCATCGCGCAACATCTTCGTCTTATCGAGCAAGTGAAGAAACTTCCAAGCCTCTGGGAGGTGTTCCTGAGCATGCTGGAACGCTATCTCGATGTAGAAGATTACGTTCTCAATGCCACAGTGTACGCCTCGTTGGCTCAAGTGCTCTCAGGAATCCATCCATCGGCAACATTGTGGAAGTCCCCCATCTACAGGACCATTTCTCTCTGGCTCAAGCGCGTGCCCCATTTCGAAGATGGTCCACACGTATCGAAGATTAAGAGCAATCAGGATGCCTTTATCGCCTACGCCGAAGCCGGGACGGAGTTGTACAGGCTCACGCTCGATAGCTTGAGCATATCACAAGCTCGAATCCTCATTGACAACATGTTCCATATAGTCAAGAACTCAGATGGCCCTCTTTATGGCGGCGACACGAATACAATGAGCCCCTTGCAGTCGAAGGTATTCGCACTGCTCAAGGGCATGACGCTTGAGTCACCAAGCCTACCTGCCTGCTTGATCACAGTTGCAGCAAAATTCACAACATTGCACCACGACACAGCAGGCTCTCGAGCATCGGGAAAGCAAGGACCAACATTCATTGCGCTAGCTCATGAGGCCATAACGTGGCTTGAGCAATTGATCATGCCGATGTTCAGCGATCCAGAAGTCTTCGAGTCCGACGCCCTCACCCTGACCCTTCAAGCTTTGCGACAGATAGTAGAAGCTAAGTACAGCGTAAAGGCTGAGCAGAAGGGAGTTCCTCTATGGCAGAGAGCGACCACGGCCGCACTCACCATTGCAGCAGCTGCGCTTCAAAGGGTGGATGAGGTGGACGATACAATACGAATTCAGGTCTCGCACCTAATAGGCATCATCAACGCCATCGTGAGTAGCGATAGCCTCTCCCACATTCAAGACGCACAAAAGATCTACGACGATCAACTTTTCGACATCAGAAGCTTTCAAAAGATGCGAGATGTACTCATACCGCGGCTCGGTGACCCGCTCTTTGCAGACGATTTTCGATTGTCATATGTCTACCAGCTATACAGAGCATCGATCATTCACTCACCCGAGGACTGCGAATCCCTACAGGCTGGCCAGCCGCCGCTGAAAGATATTTCGAGAATTCGTCGAGGTCGCGTCAAAAAGGTTGCCTACTCGCAGCGCGAAGACATGGCTTATGTCTGCTGGAAAGAGCTACAAGCTCTGGCTTCTCAACAGCACAAGACCTCTGACGACGAACGTCCTGATATGCTCGCACAAGTCGCCACTCCATTCTTGATTCGTCGTCTCGCGATGCCTATTCGGGCGTACATTGCAGATCAGCCACTAAGAGGCAAGCGTCCACAGCCTTTGTCGGAATTGGAAGAGTTGTTGTTCAGCTTCGAATGTATCCAGACCTTGAAGCTTCCTCCTCAAGCGCTTGCAGCCGAGTTAACCTCGGGGTCTCTCAAGCGAAGCTTTGTGCAACCGCATTTGCACTTCTTGTACCCATTGCTTGTGCAAGCGGTGAATACGGCCTCCGATAAATGGTCTGGCGCGGAAGAAGTACTGGTTCCTTTGCAGTCCCTGTTGGCGACCATCGGTGTCGGTGGGCTTTGAGTAGGTAGTCTGCGAAGTAACAAAGAGAGAGAGAGAGCGAGACTGAGATTCCGATCTCATAGCTCTGATTCCCCCCGAAGAATAACAATACGTCTGCCATTATCATCATGATCAACCTGACCTCTCTCAATCTTTATACTCCCACGTCACACATTCTCCATCGTGTATCAAAACCGTATACCCCTCCCCAGTAAAACCCTCCGCACTCATCGCCATCCACTGATAATCTGTCCCACTACCACCACCACAAGCCTTCAATGCCGCCAGGAGCACATTTTGCACAAATCCCGGATCCACCAATCCGCGCCATCGAAACCTCGACATCCGCTGTGGCGCAGGCTGTGATGACTCCTCCTCCTCTTCCTCTTCACCAACTCGTCCAGAAGGAACTTGATATCGAGATAAATACGAGTCTATCGCATCGCTTTCTCTGATCCGAGGAGATCCCATCGTTGCGAGACTGATCCATTCTAGGAGTTCGGCAGCTTCGATGTAATTCGCACTTGTTAAGATGTTGTTTTTCTTCTTCTGGTTTGGCCAGGCTGGAACGAGGGCGTCTGGGATTTGGTGGATTTCGGGGGTGATGGAGAGGAGGGTAGGGGCGAATTCTTGGATGGGGTCATGGGGTTTTGTCGTAGCAGCAGCAGCAGCAGCAGCAGCAGCGGGGGTGGTAGTGGTGGTGGTGGTGGTAGTAGGAGTGTCCTCGTCACCACCATTTGCTCTCGTCTCCTTCTCCTTCTTCTTCGTCGGAGTAAGATCTACGAACAGCCACGTTACAGTTCGATCCAGCACATTTTTACACGCCCACACCAACCTTTCCAACCCAGATTTCCCATGTACGATATTCGGAGATCTCAAATTAATTTCGATAGCGAATCGAGATTTGATGTGTTTGTTTCCGTCACTCGGCATGGATTTGATGATTGTTCCTGCTCCTTCTGACAACCCAAGTTTCTCGTATGTTGGTTTGTCGACTTCCATACGCAGAATTCCTTCGCGTACAGAGTAGATGTGGTCGATTCCGGCTCGGCCTTCGGAGAGCATGAGGATGTTGGAGGTGGGGGCTTTGATATATGTGTTGAAGAAAGTGCCGGAGATGATCTCCAGGAGTTTCATGTTGACTTTTGAGTAGGTCAGAAAGTTGGAGCTGGAGTTGTTGTTGTTGTTGTTGAGAAAAGAAGCTGTGAACGAGGTTGCCGCTGGTTCCGGCAGAAGCAGATCAAAGGTGTGAGAGTAAGTTTGACTCAAGATTGTGTTGAAAGGTCGCTTCTTGCTTGGCGGTCGATCGTGGTCGATGTAGTTTGAGAGTGTGTTGTGAGTGACTAGACATCTTGGTTTGGGACCTTCATTTTTCGTGAAGTTGAGCATGCTTGAGAGAGGAATATGCAGGTATTTCGCGTCTCTTGGGCGGTACGAAGTGTAGAACCGTCGTGCTTGGTATTTCTTGCCCTTTGACTGTGCCTTTTCTGACACATCGATATAATCGATGTGAATGTAAAGGTGACAACAAAAGTATCCGAAGGTTCACTTTGTATGGCGCTAGCGGGGCGGCGCGGGACGGAAGAATGGGCGCTACCGCCAACTGGTATTGTGCACATAAGGTATATACCTATGCAACTAAGGGACAGCAAGACGAGCAGACGAGCAGACGAGCAGGCGGCAGAGTGTAATGACAGACGGTCGGCTGTGACTGGAACGATCCTGCCATGGGGAGACTGGTCAATAACAACATAACTCCCCTAAGCATCTTTCAGCATGTCCAAATTGACCAGTACTTTATCACCACCTAAGATGCTGCACTCATCAACGAAGCACAGGCGCGCCCTCAGATTTCAGGAGGGCATAGAGGCACGTGATATGATGTCTGCGCGCACCAGAACTCGAACAATTCCAGTTGGCCCTCCAATAAGAGAGCGAGAATTTGCCTCGTACGAAGCATGGTTGATCTCGCACTGTGTGATCTTCTATTTTGCTCATACAGCGCCTACTTCTTTTAGCACGCAACCAACCTTGGATACCAAGTACTAAGCTGTACTCAGTCTCCAGCGCCAATTGCAGATACCTGACCATCCCAGCTTCATCATGAACTCCCGTAAAGTTCGTAAAAGCTCCGATGGAGCTATGCACATGCGCCGCCTGCTTGCTCCGTTCGACCAGTCTTGTATATGCACAATCGACCCAAGTACAATGAACGCCTGTCCCAAAATCAGAAAGCTGCCACACCGCAGCATGGGTATATTAATTCAATCAGTCGAATGTGAGCGCTGTTTTTTGTCCGCAAGGAAACTGTTTGTAAAAATCAAAGAAGGGCCTGGGGATGATCTGCTCGAAGATCTGCGTGTGTGTGGTAGTGTTAGCCAATGTAGGCAAACTTGTCGAGTTTACAGCCGAATGCTCAAGTGGGACATTTCGACAACCGAGATCCGAGGGTAGCCAGTAAAGGATCGAGTTCAGCATATAGGGTATTGGCTAGTTCGTTCATGCTTTCTTCACGAACTCCGCACCCCGATGCCTGAACCTGACCCAGCAGAGAATGCGGGAGCATTCGTGTTGGATGAAAACTCCTGTGTCGGGGTCAGCACGTACAGCCAACGAAGGCGATGACAGCAATGCACAAGCTGCCAACACTCGCCACCCATCATCAAATGAGATACTGCAGAGGGATAAATAGAGCGCATAGCCATCCAATCGCCTTTTGTGCTCGAGGCCTCTTCGCAGTCACAGGCAATGGGGTGGGTGGTGGAATCATAATGCGAGTGGCGCTGTATGACACCCATGGGGCTCGAAACTCACCTTTCGCTTTTGACGCTTGTTGGGATCTCTCCGACGCCCGGTGTCATCGGGGCCATCTGTACTGTAGACATCGTCTTCGAATCCTTCGCCGTACCCCTCAAAACTGCTGTCGCCGTAACTTCTCTTCTTGCCAGTTCTGACCGCACGGATGCCGTTTCTTGGCGAAGACGGCGCGGAACTGCCGAGTGCAGTAGCTGGCGCAGTTCTCGCAAGGTGAGCACTAGTCGTGGCTGGCTTTGGATCTCTGGGTAAGCCCACGTGCTTCGCGATCGCGATCTCGTCCAAACCCAGGCTCTTCTTCCACTGCTCGTGTTCCGACTTTGGTAAGCGGCCAGGTTGAAACTGAAATGCAGAGTTCAGCTTGCCAAGTAGATCAGTCTCGGCAGCAGCATCACCTAGTCGGAACTCCTGCCAGCGTTGATCCCACATGGTCAGGCCAGGCGCCACCTCAGCACTCCAGAGAGGATCAACGAGTCCTTCCAGCTCGCTTTGGTTGGGAACTGCCTTATTCAGCCCCTCGAGGCCCAAGTTCTTGACCTTGCTTGCATAAGACTTTCTGAGTTTGATCTTGTTTCCTGCAGGATCAAGCCGGGCAACTCGTTGTTGGATATTCGACAGATTGTATAGCGCAAGGAGGTTCTGACTGGGATGCGGCTGTGAAGGTGCGATGGCTACAGTGGTTCACGGCTTTAGCAAGGCACATATCATGTATATGCCAGTTGCTGGGGATACTTACGAGTGATGGGGAGTCTGTAGAGCTGCGCCGCCGCGCTTGACGATGTCATCGCATTCTCTCCGCTGCCTCCTTGTCGCTCGTGGTCGCTCCTTCTGTGCTCGGTGCCCGCTGGTGTACCACCATGTCCGCCTTCACTGTCCTGCCGTTCCAGCATTGCGGAGTCGCCGTCACCGTCCTTGCACGCTTCACCGTCGTCTTGCGACGCTGGAGTTTGGTGCCCGTTCTCACCACTGGCCTCTCCGTCACGACCAGCCATCCGAGTCTGAAATCCCGCGGTACTCGGAGGTGAAGGAAAGTTGCCACCGCTGGCGGGCTGCTGGGGATGCATCGTCTGTGACTGCGCCGTCCATGATGGCGACATACGGACACTGGGAGGCGGAGTTGAGTAGTTCGGGATAAAGCCCTTTGTCGGGTCTGAGGTCGGACGAGGGCTGGCTGGGGAGTAGGATTCGAGTCGCTGCCGCTTCGGTGATCGTTCGCCGTCGAGTGCGGACATTGATGCAGCGCACAAAGTCGAGAGCCGGCGTCCACGAGTCGTCGCCGTCGTCGCTGCTGGTGTTGTTGTGGATGTCGTCGTAAGAGATGTCCGCGTAAAAATGGCTGGCCAGCGCCCGCGGTTATGGCCGGGTTCCGTCTCACAATATCGACCGCGGCGGCGGAGGATCGAGGCGCTCTAAGGTCCGGCAGTCATCTAGTCGTCCAGTGCCAGTGCCAGTACCAGGGAGGGGGTGGCGTCGGTGTGTCGGCGGTGTGTGCGGTGGGTGCCAGTGGACGTGGTGGTGGTGGCCGTCGACAATGTCGTCGTTTGCAGGAGGAAGGGAAGAGCGGGCGGGCTGGGCGACGGATGGATGAGCGAGACGGGTCACGGGTGGGGCACGTGCTTCGTGTTTCGCTCCACTTCAGACCTTCTAGGAGGGACCTGGCTGCTGTCTTCACACTACATGTATTCTACGGTACCAGGTAACCTTACTTGGCGGCCTGCTGTCTCATGTCCCTCACTTCCAGTTCTCTTCACATGCACATCCCCATTGCATCGGCAACCATTCGACAGCAAGACCGCATCGGTAGGAGTGCATGCTACCACTACAGCACCACTTCACTCCGTAGTATGAGCTCAAGCGAGCATGGCGGACGAGATCGAAGATGACGGGCCTCGTCGGGCTGCTCCGAATGTGTCGCGAACCGCCACCGCCGGCTCGAACCCATCGCATGCCTCAGGCTCGCGCCAACATCAACATGCAGCGCCGGTTCGACAACAACAGGGACTGGACCGGCAGAGTGGCGCCCCGTCGACAACGGCCAAGACGGGAGTCCAGCAGCCCAAGCCGCAAGCATTGCCCCGACGATCGGGCCCAGCTTCCATCATTGTCTCGCCACGACAAAAGGGCAATCCTCTGCTGGAGAAGATCAAGTCGCTGCCCTGGGAATATGGCGATATACCCGCTGATTATGTACTCGGAGTGACGACGTGTGCCCTCTTCCTGAGCTTGAAATATCATCGCCTCCATCCTGAGTACATCTACACACGAATCAAGAACCTGCAAGGCAAGTACGCGCTACGCATTGTCTTATGCATGGTGGACATTCAGAACCACGAGGAAAGCTTGAAGGAACTGAGCAAGACGAGTATCATCAACAATGTCACCATCATTCTCTGCTGGTCTGCTGCAGAAGGTGCACGATACCTGGAGTTGTTCAAGACCTACGAGAATGCCGCCCCGACTTCAATCAAACAACACCAGTCTACATCATACAGTGATCGCATGGTAGACTTTGTGACTACTCCCAGATCCATCAACAAGACAGACGCCGTCTCGTTAGTATCTCAATTCGGCTCACTCCGGACTGCGGTGAATGCAAGGCACGAAGCAGTCGCCTCCATTGGAGGCTGGGGTGAGAAGAAGGTACAGCAATGGGTCGGGAGCGTCACCGAGCCGTTCAGAGTTCAACGTGCTGCCAAGCGTGGATTGCAGCTAGAGAATATGGTGGCCAGTCAACCAATTTCACTATCGCGAGGTGTCACACGAGCAGAGCCCGAGTCGACCACGGGCACTCCTACCTTTAGTCGTGCTGACACTGGCCAGGCTGATGCGGATCGTCGTCCTCCCATCCGCCTTGCAGAACCTGGACTCAGAGCAGATGTAACTGCTGAAGATGAAGAGGCATTTGCAGAGGCCATGAACGCGGCCATGCTGCCCACGAAGACGGCATCCGGCCCTGTGCGAAACGAGCCTGTAGCGGAGCCATCGAGAAAACGGAAGCAAGATGACGAGGCCCTCAGCGATGGGGTAATGGCCGCATTAGCTAAGCTGAGGAAGCCTGACTGAGATATGACCATCGTCTGTGCCATACACCCCTGCGTGTGCTACCTGCTTACTCATCCTTGCGCCACTCCTCCGGGCTCAGTTCGATGGAGAATGTTGCTGCGCAAGCTGCTTAAGCCACCAGCATGCAAGTAAGACGTCGAAATGTGTTAGGTCTGCCACTCGGGATTTTCCAGTCTCCACGGCTCGGCTTGCACTATCGGACTCCCTACCGATATGTTCCAACACCTGACTAAATCGCTCTGCCATGGACACCAGAAGAGTGCCGATGATATGAGTATTTTGGGTCGCGGATATATACTGCGTCGGACAACTTCACACTCGCGGACTATCGAAGCTGTTTGCATCGCCTCGCGCAACGTATGGAGGGAGAATGAAAATCTCAACCTGTCACTCTCCATAGTTTGAAGGGTGCTGAGCGTCAAATATCATGAGCTCGAACAAGGATACAAAGGTATGCTGCCGAAATTAGGTGTGACACCGCTGGTTCTCGCGTTTACAATAGGGTCGAAAGGCGTATCATCACTGTGGCGGTAGAATCCCCTGATCCTCAAGAGGGTGTTGAACCTGTTCAAGGCCGAGAATGTTTCTGCGACTCTGTTCAAGAATAATGACGGGCGGCAGTGGTAGCATAGGCACGACTATGCGGAGAAGAATCTGATAGCACGCCTGGATGCCAGTAATCCTCAAGGCATGGCTGAAGACTTTTTCCAAGCTTAAAGGCATTGTCGTATATACTCGAGTCGTATGCTGTTGTTGCAACCTCCTGTTCACCTCCTCCTGCTCACATCGTTTGTCGTCTCTTCTTCTGCTTCGTCTTCTTCGTCTTCGATCTTCCCATCTGTCTCTGCGCCGAGAAAACGCAAATTTTGTTATGTTGTATTAAGATCAGTCTTCTCACTGCATTTCATCGCGTGCTGATCGACACTTCAATAGAGTTGGAGAGGGGCTCACTAGAACTATCAGGATAAAATCTCTTTTGACTTCCCAGGCTCCTACCATCTCCTGTGTGTTCCTGTTTCTCATGAAGACTTGTAGCAACAGTAAGGTAAGGTAGCACCCCCGGTGATAACTAGTCTTCTTTAGGTCTAGCGTAGAACAGGTGATAGCCCCACTTTTATTTCTCGCGAAGCTTGTGAACTTTGGCTGGGGGAAACTTTTCGAGCTGTAGACATCGACACCTCACATACCACTTCTCAGCATGGCGCAAAAAGCAGGACAAAAACGTAAAGTGATCGAGGTGGCGAGACCCGAGAGCAGTGATAATGAGTCGGAACTTGGCAATGTCGCGCTGAATGGTGCATTCGACAACAGCGACAGCGAAGACGAGAGCGACGACGAATTCGACAGCGAAGCGGATTTGGATGACGAAGAAGACGATGTCGAGGATGAAGGCGACGAGGAGGACCTGGACAGCGACGAGATTCCTTCATCGGAGGACGAAGAAGATGTGCGAGGTCAGATCCGCAACTTGAAAAGCAGCGGCACGACTGCCACGCCGGAGAAATTGATGGGCACAGACACCGGCAGAGACATACAGAATCTGTCAACGTCGCCGGACAGGGCCATGAAGTCTCTGGAGCTACATGACCGCACCAAGACTTCTAATTACCGCGTGGAGGAGGATGCCAATGGCAACGAACGATACGTTTACCAAGACATCGACCCTGCGTACGACACCGACGATTCCGATGCACCCGTCACTTCGAATACGATTGGCAACATCCCGTTGTCATACTATGACGCATACCCGCACATCGGTTACGATATCAATGGAAAGAAAATTGCCAGACCAGCCAAGGGGCAGGCACTCGACTCTCTTCTTGAGAGCATTGACTTGCCCGAAGGCTGGACTGGCTTGACGGATCCAACTACTGGCAAGCCATTGCAGCTGAGCAGGGAAGAGTTGGAGACTCTGAAAAAATTGACACGCAACGAACAACCAGGCGATGGCTACGATCCATACCCAGACTATGTTGAGTGGTTTACAGGGAAAGGTATGGAGGAAGTTATGCCTCTCTCTGCGGCGCCAGAGCCGAAGCGCAGATTTGTCCCATCGATGCATGAGCACAAACGGGTCATGAAGATGGTCAAGGCAATCAAGGAGGGAAGAATCAAGCCATTCCGCGCGCCAGACGAGGAAGAGCGAGAGAGAGAAGAGGCGGAGTTGGACTATGCATCGTATGATGTGTGGGCAAACGAAGCACCCAAGCCAGACCACCCAATGGTACGTAATCTTCTCTGTGGTTATTCATATGGCGTTCAACTAACACTTTGCAGAACATGCCTGCGCCTAAGCTGCCTCCTCCTGGCTATGAGGAAAGCTATCACCCACCCCCCGAGTACTTGCCTGACAAGCAAGAACGAGAGCAGTGGGAGAAAACGGATCCCGAGGACCGCGACCGCGACTTCCTGCCACGAGATCACTCTGCTCTGCGACGTGTGCCTGGTTACGATGAGCTGCTGCACGAGAGGATGAACAGATGTCTGGATCTGTACCTGGCGCCGCGTGTGCGCAGGAGCAAGCTCAACATCGATCCAGAATCGTTGCTCCCTAAATTGCCAGATCCCGCCGAGCTCAAGCCTTTCCCTACAACTTGTCACAAGATATTCAGCGGGCATGAAGGTCAAGTTCGATCTGTCGCTGTGGATCCCACTGGCACTTACATTGCTTCCGGAGGCGTCGACGGTACTGTGAGGATCTGGAGTGTCGAGACTACACGACAAGTGCGGCGCATCAGATTATCGCAATCAGAGTCAGTGAATGTGGTAGCATGGCGGCCAGGGCAAGGTGCCTTCATTCTCGGTGCGTGTTGTGGAGACACCGTATATTTCATGACCCCACAGTCAGAAGAAATATCAGAGGAGGTGCAAGAACATGCGCACGGAATCATTGACGCAGGCTTCGGTTACGAAGCGGCTAATATCGCAAAGACTGCTGATGGAGCGCCGAAACCCAAGGCTGCGACTTGGGCACGACCGCCACAAAATCTGCAGGACAAGGGTATCCTTCTTACTCTCACACTCCGATCGACGCCGAAGACCCTCGTCTGGCACCGAAGAGGCGAGTATTTCTCTACCGTTTGCCCCAACTCAAGCTCGACATCCACATCTGTTGCGATACACACGCTCAGCAAACATCAAACACAACATCCCTTCAAACGACCAAAGGGTCTGGCACAAACGGTGTGCTTCCATCCCTCGCGACCACTCTTTTTCCTCGCTACCCGGCAACGAATCCGAGTGTACGACCTACAAGCGCAGAAGCTGGAAAAGGAGCTTCAACCTGGTGCTCGTTGGATCAGCGATATCTCTTTACATCCCATGGGGAACAATCTCCTGGTCTCATCCTACGACAAGCGTCTTCTCTGGCATGATCTCGATCTTGGAAGCACGCCTTACAAGACTTTGCGTTACCACACCAAAGCCATCCGCAGTGTCAAGTTCCACAATTCATATCCTTTATTCGCTGATGCATCGGACGATGGCACGCTGCAAGTGCTGCACGGCAAAGTGTTTGGAGATTCGATGGAGAACGCTACTGTGGTGCCTTTGAAGATTCTGCGTGGACACAAGATCAAGAGTGATCTTGGTGTGCTGTCTGTTGACTGGCATCCTACTGAAGCTTGGCTAGTCAGCGGTGGCGCTGACGGGACTGTTCGGTTATGGGTGTAGATATAAAGTAACTTATTGTATAGCTACCTTGGCGGCCGTACGGTGCCATACACCTCATTGTAGCCGAGTTATCGTCTAGAGAGATTCTTACATGAATACAGTAAATGTTGGTGAACATGTACAAGGATCGCGGCAGTACCCGCCGTGCATATCTAGCTCTACATCTACTACATCAACGACATCTTGTCCATCACATACACACTGACTCTCGCCATCTCCATCATAACACTCTCCGACTGTAGAACGTGTTGTCCGAAGTGGGAATCATGGCTCCTGTCAGCGAACAACTCCAGGTGCTCGAACACGCGTCAGGCAATGAGAGAGTCCAAGGCTACGCCACGATACTTCAGCACATCGTCACATCCGCAGACAACATTGTCCCGAACCTGGTGGCATATGTCCAAAGCATCACATCGGACAATGTCGGTGTCATCAACTCCAGACCGCTTCTTTCGGCCTTTGTCGAGCAGTTTCGGACTCTCAGCAACGAAGTGAAGCTGGAGGTTGGGTGGGCGACAACTCCCGGACTCTTGGGGCAGCAGACTCTAATCATGTCCACAGACCAGAAGTCGTCCAAACTTTGCATCCCAAAGTGATCTCGTTCGAGCAGCAAGACACGGAGGTCAAACTCCTCCTCGCAGATGCGTACGAAGCTGATGATGACTTTACCAATTCCGCCAAGACTCTGCAAACCATCTCACTCGAATCATCACAGCGTAGTGTCAGTGACGACGAGAAGGCCAAGATCTGGATGCGTATCTGTCGATGCTACCTCGAAGACGATGACCCCACAGACGCCACATCTTATCTGAACAAGATCAAGCAGATTTTCCACAACGTCACCGATCAGGCGACGCGCCTCCAGTTCCAGCTATCCCAGGCACGCATATCCGACTCTCACCGCAACTTCCTCGATGCATCTCAGGCCTACTACTCGCTCTCCAACGAAACAGTCATCGACGAGGAAGAACGTCTGCAAGCTCTTTCCGCCGCCATCACGTGTGCCGTGCTCGCACCGGCAGGACCGCAACGGGGCAAGCAACTTGCCAAAATCTACAAAGATGAACGAGCATCCGACGTCCCTGAATTCGGCATTCTCGAGAAGATTTTCCTGGACAGATTGCTCTCCCCGACAGAAGTCGGCGCCTTTGCTGCAAACTTGAAAGAACACCAACTGGCCAAGACCTCTGACGGCAGCACTGTGCTAGACAAAGCCGTCCTCGAACACAACCTCCTCGCGGTATCGCGCATCTACGCCAACATCACTTGCGACAATCTCGGGAAGCTACTGGGTGTGGATTCCGACCGTGCTGAGGCTTACGCTTCGGGCATGATTGAGAGTAGCCGTCTGTCGGGCTCGATTGACCAGATTGCCGGCGTCATTCATTTCAACAGCAAAGAACCTACCAATTCCAAGAGCGATCTGAGATTGTGGGATAAGAACGTGCAAGGACTGGCAGAGTCGGTCGAGACTCTTACGACCATGCTCCAGAGAGAGGAGCCTGTATGGTACGAGCAACAGCTTACAGCATGAGGAGGAGGGAGAAAGCAAAACCGCGCCTAGTTGGTCAGCGACCCATCGGTCCGAAAAGGGTACTTGACACGCTGCATCGAGCTCGAGTCTCGAGCTCGAGAAGCCCACTTTCGTGCTTCTCGAAAACATGCCACTGCAGCTTCAAATGGAGTATAATATAGCGAGAGGCGAGAGGGAGAAAGTCCACCACTACCTTACCTTTCTATGGTTAAAAAGGTATCAACATATTTCGTATAAAATGACGAAACCACATGACAAATCAAAGAAATCCCAGCATGATACATGTAAGGTACTCAGCTGATCCTGTGCAAATATAAATTTATTCCGCCCCATAGAGAAGAATTGAAGATACAAACCCAACGATTTTATCCCCCCATTTTCTCTTTTCAGTTGTTGGAAGGTTATCTTGTACATACGTATTGAAGACATGATGGGGGCAGAGCTGTCTGTCACGCAGATGATGATGCGACTTTGGCATAATAGAATAATTCTTAACATCATCACAACTCTCCCCACGCAGACAAAGTAGAAATAAATAACATAACACGACAAGGCAAAAAAAAAAGACCTGTATTATTTGCACACCGAGACGACAGATATACTCTCGAATTGCCAGTTTCATTTTCTTTTCTATGTCCATCTTCTGCAGCAAAATGGGAAATGAAAAAAAAGCTCCTCCTCCTCCTCATCATCATCATCATCATCTCCTCCGCTCAAAGTGATCTCTCACAGCTCGCACATAGCTCGGCCCCGTTCGACAACAGCCACCAATGAACCTCGCACCATGAGCAGACCAGGCGTCGAGGTCCGTCGCAAGGGTGTGGGAGAAAGCAGCAGTTTCGCGAAGCATTTCTTCTTCCTCCGTGTGGTGGTGGAGAGGAAAAATATGTTGACCATGCCGCCAGGTTTTGCTCACGGCGTCCCAAGTTTCGCCCGAGTTGGGATACGCGAGTAAGGGGAGAGTGGTGGTGAGATTGTGGAGGGTGCGGAGAGTTTCGGTGACGGTGGGTGCGGGCACGCAGTTGATTCCGAAGGCGACGATTTGGTTCTCGTGGGGTTTGAGAGCGGTGAGGACGTCTGGCCAGGCTGTGCCGTCGGCGAGATGGGAGGGGTCTTGGAGGGTGCAGCTGAGCCAGGCGATGGCGTGGGGGAATTCTGTTGCGAGCAGGTTCAGCAGGGCGAGGATTTCGTGCAGATTGGGGATTGTTTCGAGGGCGAGGAGATCGACGCCGGCGTCGATGAGGGCGGCGATTCGGGGTCGGTGGAAATTCTGGAATTGCTCCATTGTCAGGTGGTATTGACCAGTGTACTCCGATCCGTCAGACAGGTAGGCTCCGTATGGTCCCACGCTGCCTGCGACGAGCAATGGGCGATTCCGGCCAACAACAGTGCTATAGGCTCTGGTACGAGCTTGCTGTGCGATGTCGACGCTGCGCTTGATGAGCTGCTTCCCGTCGGCTTCGCTGATATCGAGATGCTTTGTGAGGCCATCGGTAGCAGCTTGATAGCTGGCGGTAATGGCAATATATGCTCCAGCGGCAAAGTAGTCGTAGTGGACATTTTCTATGCTTGTGGGATCTTCCTTGAGCAGTTTGGCCGACCATAGAGGATGGTTCAAGTCATGGCCACGAGCTTCCAGTTCGGTCGCCAAGGCGCCATCGATGATGAATGTGTCCACAGCCTCGAGTAAGGAGTCGAAGCTGTCTTTGCTGAGCATGGTAGAACTATGATGAGAACGGTTAAGTGATGGAGAGAAGTACGAGGTGAGCAGTAGACAGAGGGGGCGGAATAAAGATATGGCAACACGAATATTACAAAAAGGGCTTTTAGTGAGTAAATGTCTGATTTTTGGGGCGAAAGGCGGGTCCCGGTGAGTGCGGGCTTCTCTTTGGTCTTGGGGGGAGAGGTCGGCATCGCGACAGTGAGATATCTATATGATCAACATGACCAGAACATGGATTATTGAGGATTTTGTCGTAGATTATTGAGGATTATCGTGGAATATTGGAGATTAAGGAGAGGTGACGTCTGAAGGAGTAGTTGGGTGAGGAAATGTAGGAGAGAAACACCAGAAGTTGCCTCCTCAGGCTCACTTCTACCTCACCTCACCTCAAGCTCAAGCTACATATCGACATGAGATAAACAAACAACACAACACCACCACCACCACCACCACCCCCACGACCACCGCCCCCAACATGTCGATCTTCTCCTTCTCCACCCCGCTCGACATCGACATCGTCCTCGACAGCACCGACGACCGCCCCACCGTCGACGTCAAACTCGACAAGTCGCGCCGCGAGAAATGCCCGCTCTACCTCGACGGCGAAACCGTCAAAGGCGCCGTGACAATCCGGCCCAAAGACGGCAAACGGCTCGAACACACGGGCATCAAAGTACAATTCGTAGGCACAATCGAAATGTTCTTCGACCGCGGCACACACCACGAATTCCTCTCCCTCCAAACCGAACTCGCCGCGCCCGGCGAACTCCAACATCCCGTCACCCTCCCCTTTTCCTTCAAAAACGTCGAAAAACCCTACGAATCCTACCACGGCATCAACGTCAAACTGCGCTATTTCCTGCGCGTCACCGTCAGCCGGCGCATGGCGGACGTCGTCCGCGAGAAAGATCTCTGGGTCTATTCCTACCGCCAACCACCAGAAACCAACAGCGTGATCAAAATGGACGTCGGGATCGAAGATTGTCTGCACATCGAATTCGAATACTCCAAATCCAAATATCACCTCAAAGACGTGATTGTCGGAAGGATTTATTTCTTGCTCGTGCGTCTCAAAATTCGCCATATGGAGCTCTCTATCATTCGCCGCGAAACTACCGGTGTGCCGCCCAATCAGTATAATGAGTCGGAGACGTTGGTGCGGTTTGAGATTATGGATGGGAGTCCGAGTCGGGGGGAGACGATTCCGATCCGGTTGTTTTTGGGAGGGTTTGATTTGACTCCGACGTTTCGCGATGTGAATAAGAAGTATAGTACGAGGTACTATTTGAGTTTGGTCTTGATTGATGAGGATGCCAGACGGTATTTTAAGCAGAGTGAGATTGTGCTCTATCGTCAGGCTCCTGAGAATAGTGAGTTGGCGCAAAGGCAGGCTAAGGAGATACAAGCGAGTTAGGAGAGATTTTTTTTTTGCTTTTTTTTGCTGTCTCTTTTTCTTTTTTGCTTTCATCATTCGAATGAGCTTCGCAGAAGAGCAGGCTGCGGCCATGGAAAGCATGAAAGAGTGGGTGGGTGTATAGAACTATCTTACTAGCGAGGCGTACAGGCGTCAATTTGATGCTTACCTTATATATAAGGTAGGCAAACCTTATGAAACTCCACGTTTATGACTACGAAAGAAGATGAAACCAGATCATGTGGCGACATATCCATTGCGCAATGCAGATGCTATGGATATAGATATGGATATGCCAAAAGATAAGACTCGAATTAGAAGAAAAAAATCGCTTGAACGTATTCCAGAGATGAGGAGCATGCAGACTGCCAGACTGACAGGCTGACCACAGACAGGCTGACAGATAGACAGATAGGACAGGAGGCAAGGCTCTCCTTTCTGCCAATTGTCCAGCCAGTAAAGAACAAATTCGACCTCATTTTCTCGAGGCCTCTGTCACAACGATGCTATTGTTGTCGTTGTTGCTGGCCCTCCTCGCCTTCTGTCCCCTGCTGCTGCTGCTCGTCTTGTTGTTTTTGTCGCGCTTCTTCAGCTGCCGCCTGCTCTTTGGCCGCTCTCTCCGCTCTCTCTTGCTCCTTCTTCTCCCGATCCTGTTTCGCTTTCCCAGTCCATGCATCCGAAATTCCGTCCTTGAACTTTTCCCACGGATTCCTGTTCAAATAGTTACTCAACTCCCGGAAATTGTACATTTCACCCCAACAATCGCGTCCCCACTCGCAGCCCGCCATGTTGACGAGAAAGTCTCGTTCTTCCTCTTGGTAATGAATTCCCTGAATACCGCACTCTTTCATGTCGTCTCCGATCTTGAGCGCCCTGCAGCCACCGAGCGGCAGACCCCGATCGTCGCCACAGGCTCCATTGGGAAACGCGTTGATTTTACGTTGAGGCGCAAATGCAACGTGTGGACGTATCCATGGTTGGTTGGTGTAAATGTACTCCAATGCATCTTGCTCCTTGTGCTCCCATTCCATATGTCTCTGCTCATAAAAGACTGGATCCCACCAGATGTCGAGCACATAGTCGGTCCACGCACTTCGCCGCACGAAGAAGGATCCCAAGTTGAAGCCTCCGCAGTCTTGAGGCACGATGAGGTTGATGCTCTCGGGCTGACCATCACCCACTGCCGACAATGATTCGTCGTCCAGGTAGTTGATGTATTGCGGGGCATTTGGCTTGTCAGACGTGCCATTCGGCGGATGTTGGATCTTCAACGGGTTGTAGATGTTGATGTCGCGGTACGTCGTCTTGCCCAGTTCGTTAAAAATGTGTCGTTGTAGCGAGTATTCGGGCTCCATGATGAAGGTATTGAGATCGAGCCACCAGAACCTGTCCACAAATTGTCAGTATTGTTCATAATTTCTAGAAACAAGCGCAAAAAAAAGACAAAATGCTACTCACCATTCCGCTTGGGGATACTTCTTCATCGCATTGCGGATAATGTCCACCTTTTCCCAGCTCTCTCGCCATTCGTGCGCATAACGCTTCTTCGTGCTCATGTCCACAATGTGAAGATCATATCCCCATTTGGCAGCATACTTTTTCTTGTTCTTCACACTATCCCTCTCAATCGCCCACTCTCTTGCGCCTTTCCACTCCATCACACCTCCGCCTTGATTCGCGCCTAATATGATGACGAACTTGGATCCACCTCCCAGCCATGAGGTTCTCCTGTACCAAGATTTGACAGCTGCCGCCACGTGTTAGCCTCGGATTCCTTCTTTCAGCAGCAGAGTCTATGGTACTCACGACTCCAGAATAAGAACAGCAACGCCAAAACCGTCACCAAGAAACCAATGAGTTTCCGCCTCCTCGACACCAGCAGCAACAGTCTGCGAGGTAGCTCTGCTAGCATCGACCGACCTCCTGGCCTCCCTCTATCGCGCCGTTCCTTTTCCGCTATCCGCTCTTCCTGTCCACCATGTGCAAAGGGCAAGCTCATGCTCAATTTGCGGCCGAACCTCCCAAAGAAGCCCTGATTTGTGCTCTGATAGCTCGGATAGCCATTGACCCTCGCCGACCGTTCTTTGGCACTGGCCCATGAGACATTGCCGTTGATGCCAATGGCCGGACTCACCCCTCGTGCGCGGCCGTTCGCTTCCAGCGGAGGCGTGCTCAGGCCCGGACTCGCCCACCCTCCTTCCCGGCGCGGAGACGGACTGCGGTCGAGCGACATTGGGATGCGGGCGGCGTCCTCCTCGTGGAAGTACGAGGGCTGCTGCGAGAGCGCAGACCCGCCAGCGGCAGCGGCAGCAGCAGCGGGAGCAGCAGCGGGATCCTGGAAGGCCGAGCCTACTCCGGGGGCATGGAGAGCGGCGCGGGAGGTGCGTCGGCGGTGGTTCGAGGAGGGGGTCTTGTCGGTGGCTTCTGCGCCCGAGGCTGACTCGGTGGTGTGAGTGTGGTAGGCCACTTTGGCGGGTTGCGCTGGGCAAATTCGCTTATTTGGGTGAAAGGCAGGTGCCAGGCACAAAGTGCAAAGGACGGCAGGTGCAGGCAGGTGCAGGCAGGGGAGGGTGGAGGCCTCAGGCGGGCGTGCAAGATTAGACGGGCAAGGTGCAAGGGAGAATAATCTACTTCAGTCTTCTAGTGCTTGTCTCTTTTCTTGATTATTCTTGCTCTCTCTCTCTCTGTCTCTCTCTCCCTCTCTCTTCCTCTCTCTGTCTTTTCCTTTCTTTCTCTACCAACAGACTTGAGACTGCACGGCCACTGATCACCCGCTGGCCAAATGATCCCGAGGGTGCCGAGCGTCCGTGGAGGGGCGACAGTCGTGTAGCATAGGACAGTGTGGCTACCGTACCGGAGTGAGTGCCAAGCGCGAGGCGGCGGGCGGTGGTATTGGCGGTGGTGCACTGGTGGTGGTGGTGGAGAGCGCGGGCTAGAACTACTGCAGAGGACAGCGAGCCGCAATTTCTGTTATCTGCAGTTCTAGTGCCGATAGAGGTATATCGTCCGACGTCCGTCAACTAGAACTGCCTTAGTTCTACTTGTCCTCTTCTTGCCTGGGTGTGTGTGTCTTTCCACTCCGTCCCTCTTCTGTCTGCATGCACGCAGCGAGCGCCTCTCTGTCACTTGTCAGACAATATGACAGCCACACAGGCACGCACGCCCGCACGTGTCTCCAGGAATGCCGGTCGCAGCGTGTAGCACGTTTCACCACAAGCGAGGGGCTTTTCCTTGGTGCAACGTGTGCTCAATTCAATCTAGATGAGATCGGAGCGTCTAGTTGTCCTTTTCCTTCCCCTTCGGTGATTGATGGAGATCTTGTTGGTGTTATATTATCCCGCTGATATACCGAGCCCATAAAGGAAGGTGAAGTGTGTTCAGATGATGGGTGCAGAAGAGATGGAAGGAATCGATTTGTCCCAGGCCCATCGTCTCTAGAGTCTAGAATAGCCTGAATAGGTAGTTCTACGTGTAACTCGTTCTACCCTGAACTAATCAACGCCTTGAACTCAAAAAGCCACAAAGACGCGGTCCGCCGCGTGTCCCAATCGCCCACTCTCACTTGCTAGTTTAACTAAGGTACTGCTTTTACATGGCACCGTGTGGAAATGATACTGAGCTGACCTAAGACAGGGTTATAAGTTATCTCCATGTGATTGTTCCCCTTGTGCTAACAGTCGAGATCGTGATTCCATGTGTTCGCCATTTCCTGCACTTGTCGAACAGCGAAAAGCAGATTTTCTCGTTCGAAGCGAATGGAAAGCAGAGATGTAGCAACGCCGTGATAATGGCTTGGCCCCATGACTGGAGCTTCAATTACAGAAATGGCACGCATGTTAATGACCTAGTTCGACTGCTCTCAGACTGCTTCACATTCAACAGGGCCGCAACTAAAGGCACGGCCGCAACTGAAGGCACGGGAGGGGTTTGGATGATCCTGATACGGTATGGGACCAACGACGTTGTCAAGCACGATCAATGACTTGCGAAATGCTGCATTCCATTTCTAGGATCTAGCATTCACGGTGTGTCCTTTCCCTTTTCCAAGCTACTTTGATAGCGAACCAGGTATGAGACTCATCATGGCTCTTCTCAAGTGTGACCACTTTCCATCTGCCATCCCATTCCCGAAATATCAACTAGATCATGAGACGTTCGACCTTGTCCTTGAGCGCACGAATCTGGGCGGTGAGTTCCGAGGCCTCGTTGGTGGTGATGCTGCAGCTGATCACGGCGCGCGAGACACCACAGGCGCGGCCCAATGCCATCTTCGACGGTACGTAGACGTAAGGAGTGTTCTTATCTTCGCACAGAAGAGCTACACGATGGAGTTAGTGAATACTCAGTCCAATTCGTCACGGACCTCTTGAATGAATTGTGCGCTGTAGGCCGCCTTTCCACGATCCCAGATTTGTGCTCTTTCTGCTCTGCTCGCAACAAATGGCCTCCAGCACGCAACTCAATAGGATTACTTACGCAGGTGGAGGAGGATGGCGAGTGGTGTCGTGTCCGCTGCCAGGATGATGATCTCGCTGATGCCTCTGTTCAGAGTTTTTGTTGCCTCGTTCGCGCCTTTCTTGAGCTACAACAAAGTTAGTGAATGCGCCATCTCGGAAGAGAGAGGCTCCATACCTGGCGATAGTGGCTTGCCTGTTGGACCAGATCGAGGATCTCTTGGCTCAGCGCGCTATCCGCCACCGGCCAAGCAGCTGAGGAGTCGGCCATCTTGTGCACTGAAGATGCTTTGGAGGTCGAGGTTGGGGTGGAAAGACGTCGTTAACAGGATAACGTAGCTGCTTGCTTGTTAGCCCTATATACTAGAAGTGGCAGGGCGCCAAAGAAACGAGGTGTATGCGTACGCTCGCCCGAATAGCTGGGGGTTCACTGCCTCGAGATGTTGCTGTTGTAGAAGTCAGAAGTCTGAGCGCATCGCAGCGCAGCGCAGAAAGATTTCAAAAGACTTTTGCCCAGCCCGGAACATGCCGCAGCTACTAGAACTAAACCTGGTCATCGCATCAAGAACAGCTTCACATTCATCGCCTCGACCCCCCAGATCACGGAACAACAATCCCATCCAACACCACTACTATTCACCTCATCACCTCAAAAGCCCTTGGAACTCACTCTTTGGCTCACTCTCACACATAATCAAGATGGCCACCGATCTCTGGTACGTACTGCACGCGCGGCGCTCCAACGATGGGGATGAGGCGAAACGCGCCCGATGAGCTGTCAGAAGCCTCAATCTGCAGTTTCGTAGTCTGCGACGAGAGCGAGGAAAGACTCCGTACTGACACCTGCGTGTTGTAGTCCCGTATATGCTGTGAGTGCTACTCCGAATTCGCCGCTATGCAGTTGCCTACTCCTGGGCCTGGCCAGTGCTCGATATGCCAGCCACAGCCTGCGAATCGTCCCCATACCGAAGTGCCTGCACTGCGAGCGCCTACCGAAGGAACGCGAAGGTCGAGGAGATGGAATAAAACGCTAATATGATGGATGTAGCCATTCTTCGGTGCGATGGGCTGCACCAGCGCCATCGTGTTCACATGCTTTGGCGCAGCATACGGCACCGCAAAGGCTGGCGTTGGTATCTCATCTATGGGTGTCCTTCGACCTGATCTCATCGTCAAGAGTAAGTTGCGGAACACTTGTTGGAGCACAGGACATGATGGGAGTGCGGCCATCAGGCAGCAGAACCAAGTGGCTAACCATGCCTCCTAGACATCATTCCAGTCATTATGGCTGGTATCATTGCCATCTACGGTTTGGTCGTGTCAGTCCTCATTTCCAACGAGTTGACGCAGAAGACGTCACTTTTCACTGGATTTATTCAACTGGGTGCTGGTCTATCTGTCGGCCTTGCTGGTCTTGCCGCCGGGTTTGCCATTGGTATTGTTGGTGATGCTGGTGTGCGTGGTACCGCGCAACAGCCAAGGTTGTTTGTTGGCATGATTCTGATTCTCATTTTCGCCGAAGTGTTGGGTAAGTGCTCATCTTACGCTGTAATGCATTTGGTGGCCACAGTCTAATCAGCCTGCCTAGGTCTCTACGGTCTGATCGTGGCTCTGCTCATGAACTCGCGCGCAACTCAAGACGCTGAGTGCTAGAGAGGGGGAGAGAAAACGGGGATCATCACAAGCGCAGACCAGTACTCACGACATCCGTTGCGCAACCATGCATACATTGCAGGTGGTGGCGAGAAGGAGACGAGCAAAGAACTTGTATGGGTCTCGAGATGATATCAGCGCAGCTCGCATTGCCACCAGAAGTCATCTCGAGTGAAGATGCACACGATGGAGCAAGGTCTGACAGAGGAGAACGAGCATGTAACGTTAGTTGTTTGTATATTCAGCAGGCGTCCAAGACAAGGGTAGACCAGACAGTATGTAGTGTACATGGAGAACTATGCACCCGCATATAGTCTCTTGTCTGCGCGCTTGGCCTGTGTCATGCACATGCCTTCCAGTGGTGTCGTTGGACGATTAGAATAATACAGCTCGTATGATGACGCCCAGGTTCTAAGGTATGGCTACAGCTGTATCGGAACAATAGCTGCACGAGCGGACCCAAGCGGGAAGGGGAGGCCGAAGATTCCCCCTGGCGAATAAAGGGAGCTGTGTGAGGCGGTTGGATTGCGGAGCAGCATGGAACAACTGCCTCTGCCCCTCTTCTATGATTTCGCATGATGTATGCGCCCTACGATAGCCCCACCTCTCATCACCTCGCCTGCTTGATGCGAGCGAACAGAATTGAAGAGCGATCGTGGTCTATTTCTAGGAAGAGTGCAACTCAAATATAATCCAGGTAGTAAGGTCAGGTAGGTACTTTTAGTCTGACTGTCTGGCCCAGCAAGACCTTTTTTATCCTCTCCTGACCCCCTCCTGTCCCCTCCTTCTGTCCCCTTTCCTCCCCATCACCTTCAGTGAATTCTTCTTTCCTGCTCTGCTCCATTGACACGAACCCGCCCTCGCCCCATATCTCCCTCGACTTCCTGACTGAGCCCACCACGCTGCCTGACTCATCAGTTGCGCCAACATGTCCGACACGGCGGGAAAGAGCATCACCTGCAAAGCTGCCGTTGCGTGGGAAGCGGGCAAAGATTTGGTGATTGAGGACGTCGAGGTCCTCCCTCCACGCGCCCATGAAGTCCGCATCCAAGTGTACTACACCGGTGTCTGCCACACTGATGCCTACATGCTGAGCGGAAAGGACCCCGAAGGAGCGTTCCCGGTCATTGCGGGACACGAGGGTGCCGGCATTGTGGAGAGCGTGGGAGAAGGTGTTACGAACGTCAAGGTGGGAGATACGGTGATCGCGTTGTAGTAAGTTTCTACCTTCTCTCTCTCCCCCCCCCATCGATCATCTTCGGGCGAGGACTACCTTACCTTCACTGCCCTACCCCAAGGCTAACGAGACTGTCCCCCAACAGCACACCAGAATGCGGTGAATGCAAGTTCTGCAAGTCTGGCAAGACCAACCTGTGCGGCAAGATCCGTGCTACTCAAGGAAAAGGTGTCATGCCTGATGGCACTTCACGCTTCAAGTGCAAGGGCAAGGACATCCTTCACTTCATGGGTTGCTCCACCTTCTGCCAATACACCGTCCTCGCCGACATCTCCGTCGTAGCCGTCACCCCCGACGCGCCCATGGACCGAACCTGTCTCCTCGGCTGTGGTATCACTACCGGTTATGGAGCCGCTGTCATCACTGCCGGCAGAGGTGGTGTGGAGAAGGGCTCCAACGTCGCCGTCTTTGGTGCCGGTTGTGTTGGTCTTTCTGTCATTCAGGGCGCTCTCAAGCAAGGAGCGGCTAAGATCATTGTTGTGGATGTGAATGACGCCAAGAAGGAATGGGCCAAGAAGTTTGGTGCTACCGATTTCGTCAACCCTGCGAAGGACCTCAAGGAGGGGGAGAACATTCAGACAAGACTGATTGAGATGACCGATGGAGGTTGCGACTACACCTTTGACTGCACAGGCAATGTCCATGTCATGAGATCTGCTCTGGAGGCTTGCCACAAGGGCTGGGGAGAGAGCATCATTATTGGTGTTGCAGCTGCAGGACAAGAGATTTCCACGAGACGTGAGTATTGTCCCATGAATATCCGTTTGGCACCTTGCTGACTTGATTTCCTTCAGCATTCCAACTCGTCACCGGTCGTGTATGGAAGGGTTGTGCATTCGGCGGTGTCAAGGGTCGCAGCCAGATGGGTGGACTCGTCCAGGACTACATGGACAACAAGCTCAAGGTGGACGAGTTCATCACGCATCGACAGCCACTCGGCAAGGTCAACCAGGCCTTCCATGACATGCACGCTGGCGACTGCATTCGCTGCGTCGTTGACATGCGCACGGTTTAAGGGATTTGGAGAGAAAGTGTTTCTTCTAACGAATTATGAGCGACATGTGTATGACATGGTGGTCAATCGACCCTTTACTTGTGATAGCAAACCACAATATCGAATGATTTGCGGAATAATGGACTGGTAGAGAATTGGCGGGATGAGAGCTGAGCTCATCAGACTCTATCTATGTAGATGTACCTGCCATTCCTCGTACATATATTTGCTATCCAATCTCACAAAGACGCGACGAAGATTCTTACCATTCTAATATATCTTTCAAATCATTCAATCCAGCCGTTTCATCATCATCATCATCAATCTTCCCATTCTCTGGTTGGTTGATTCTGGAACTGTATCAAGTATCAAGTATATCACGATACTAAAGTACCTTACCTTGGTCAAAATCAAAAGAGTGAATCCTAAGCGAAGGTACGTGCCTACCTTATTATGGAAAGTATGATCAAAAGAGTGAATGCTGGAGTAAGGTACATGTACGTGCCTACCTACCTTATTATGAAATGTACATGTATATGGAAATGTATATACTGAAAAGACAAATGGAGATTAGGTAAAGCGACCTGTACCATTGTCCAATTTGGTCTGTAAAATGGAAATCTTCCCCTGACGAGCTGGGATTTTTTTTGGTTTTGCCAGTCGGCCATCTTCTACTTCATACAGGAGGCTGTATTTGGGGGGCTGGCGTCTTGTGAGACGCCGAAGCGCCAAACAGACAGCCATACTATGTTATGCAAATCATAAGGTATACTACAAGTTCGTCAGGTAGTCCTCAATCTCCTGGGGACTCAGGGTCCTGAAACGAGGACCAGTCGCCCCTTCTACTCCCTCATAGCCGAGTAGGTGGTCTGCGGGATCGCCAATGATGCCAATCTCCACCGTATCTCCATTCATCTCCCCCTCGATCGTCTCCTTGAGCGTGAGCAGGGCAATGTGTACTGCATCCTCGAGCTCCAATCCCTCGGTGTAACGCTTCTCCAGGAACGTCTTTGCACTCGTCGCACTCTTACCGATAGCAGTAGCTTTCCACGGAAAGTAGCTGCCACTCGGATCGACCTGGTACAAGCTGGGCCCACCCTTGAGGATACCACCCGTCTTGCCTGACTTCTTCTTCTTGTCATCTACGTCCATCTCTTCCGCAGCCTCGGCCTCTTCCTGCTCAGGTAGAATCCCATCGTCCCAGCCTGCAATGAGCAAGCTCACGCCGTAAGGACGCACACCACCACTCTGCGTTGCTTCCTGCATTACTCGCGCCACGTCTTGCACCAATATCCGCGTAGGAGGGTACTCATTGTATATCCGTTTGTAGCCCGTATGACTGACTTTGCGCGCCTTGTCGACGAGCACGCGGTAATCGGGACCCATGCCAGAGTAGACCATGCCGATGTTGGGTGTGATGAGGGAGACTTTTGACGATGACGAGGCGTCGATCAGTGGTGTGGAGGACTTCTTCTCGGTGGCGAGGACGACGCCGTTGGCAGCTTTGATGCCCAATGAAGTGACACCCTGGTTGACTGCATTGAGGGCATATTCTGGATGTATTGTTAGCGGTGTAGAGAGTGGAGATGCTCTGGGGAGATGTACCAATTTGGACCAGCTTTCCACTGAGGAGTTATTAGCAGAGCGATCACCACAGTAGCTGCTCGAGACAAGGCATACCTGGGCGAGAAAGTGGTGAGCGAGAAGGAGTATCGATCGGCCATGGTGGCCGGTGCAGGTCCTGGGTGTGGATGTGAGGTTCTAGTGCGTGCGCAGACGTTCGATCAGGATATGGAGTGGAGGTGGCGGAGACGGCGGAGATGGAGGGGGAGGGGGTGGCGCGGAGGGGTGGTGTCGCTGAGACGTTGATGTTCGACAGTAGTGGAAGTCGAAGCTGTGCTGTATGAGGTCGTTGTAGCTGTCGAACAGGCGTCCATGTGAAGCGCGTACCTGCCTGTCCCAGAAGAAGTCTAGCGCCAGGCTGAAAGACACCTCCGCTTCCGCTGGACTGCTTCTCCCGCTCCTCTCGCGACTAATGAACACCCAGTCCGTCTCGTCATCAGCCTCTACCATGTGCACTACCACCACACGCAGGTGGCCTCCAGTCATCCAGACCAAAGACCTTGGTTGATCGCTTTACCCTCCTCTTCTCTCGCCCTCGTCCTCACCCTCATCTCACCTCATCTCACCTCACCTCACCCGCCCATCACGCTGATCTCCACCACCATGGCTGCTTACACTACAGGCGCCAGCTGGTCTTTTCCGCAGGACTTGCCAGGCGCATTCGATGGACATGCCTTGGACGGTCCAGCCTCGCACAGCCCAGCTCCACCGAAGACGGAAGCATACGCAGAACCTGCGCCGGAATCCTCAGAAGAGCCTCGACCGAATCGCCCAAGGAGACACTACCCGGCACGAAAGTGCAGGATATGCCTCGAGGATGTGGAGCCAACCTTTCATGCCGACACAGAATCTACTCTGCCTGCTGCAATGCAGCCCGCGCCCCGCGTGACCTACGAGAGTGAAGATGGTGGTCGTCTACTGTCACCGTGCAAGTGCAAAGGCTCGCAAAAATATGTCCACGAGGAGTGCCTCAACGCGTGGCGACGCGCGGATCCAATGCAGAAACGGAACTACTGGGAGTGTCCAACCTGTCGATACAGATATAAACTGCAGCGACTGACATGGTCATCTTGGATTTCCAGTACTGCTGCACAACTGACTCTCACCCTGCTCATCATCATATCCTCGGTGTTCCTGTTGGGCTTTGTCGCTGATCCAATCATCAACATGTATATCGACCCCTATACCACCATTGCTACTGCCGGTGGACCACGAGACTCGCTCATCTGGGAAGACGAACCTACTACCTGGTTCGAACACATGTTAAAAGGCATTGCCTCTTTGGGACTTGTCGGGTTTGCAAAGTTTTTGTTCACACTGTCTCCCTTCCAATGGTTCAATCTCCGTTCAGTCGGTGGCAGAACCTCCATGGGCGGAAGTGGGAGAGACCGCCTACAGCAGATCAGTTGGATCACTGTCATGATTGGCGTAGTCACAGCATCCTACGCCATATGGAAGCTCGTTCGAGCGTGGTCCAGACGAACGCTTGAATCGGCCGGAGAACGCGTCATGGATGTGCCTGGTAGTAAGGATGAGGATGAGGACGATGCAGCTGATTGATGATTAGCAATCGATGCCAAATACGAGATATGCTGATTCAAGTTGCACCTCTGATATGTCTCCACGCCTCATGCAGCTTCACCAGGGTGAGTTTTACTCTCATATCGGCGACACATCTACCATTCTGCCCTTCTTTAAGTTGGCTTGTTCCCGGGCTCGTTCCCAACCTTCATGGGCATGACAATTAGTCGATGGGCAAAGATCAACTCGCTGGCAGGAACCTGCTTCTTCGGCGTTATGCTGGAGAGGTGTGAGGAATGCATTGGCTATTCTCCATATTGATTCTCCTTGTGATAGTTGCGCATTGCGTGACCTTTACATCTGTCACCAATTCCACTCGAAAGGGGATATCATGGATTTGGAGGCTGGTATCCTATTTGGTACAAATCACTTTCTAGTCTTGAGTGAGTTCAGCTGTGGACAGATGTAGAACAAAACAGCAAATCGCATTTCATGGGTATCTCAGTATAAACAAGAAAGTCAAATCACACCAACATCACCACTCATCAACTCAACTTTCCCACCATCAAGTCTTGCTCGCTGCGGTAACGATGACAGCTGACCTGGGCAGAGGTGCCCTTTCAGCCACGGGCAATTCCCTTCCAGCACTATCTGTCCTCTTCACGTACCTAGGAGGCGGCTCATCCAATGTCATGATCCTCTTGCCACCAGCAAGGCTAATTTGTTCAACAATCACTTCTTCCTCGTCATCTTCTTCTGTTGTCGTCGTGTCTCCTCCTCCCTTGACATCAGTTGTACTTCTCCTCGTACTAACACCGCTCATCCGACTACTGATCCGCCTCCCCTTCCTCAATCTCAACTCCTCTTCTCTCAGCCGTCTCTGCTCTTCTCTCAACCTCACATGCCTCTCACTCTCAAGCATACTCACCCTCTCATCCATATCACTATCCTCATCATCCTCTTCTTCATACTTGTACACCGACCTCGTCGATGCTACCCTTCCCACTCCTCCTCCACCATCATCTTCTCCCTCTGCTTCTACGACCAATTCCCCCTCAGCACTATCCACATCCGGCGCTTGCACCCACTCCTTCGGAACCACACACGGCAAGGCCAACCCAATCCCCGCCGCACGATTCAACCACGCCGGCGCCGGCCTCCCCGTCAAAGCCTGCACCAACGCGTTGGTGAAATGATTACAGTTATTCTTCAACAGATTATACCTCGGCCCTTGAAACCTCTCGCTCACTTCCTGGAGGATTCTCTGGATTTGAGCGGGAGAGTGGAGTGTATAGCCTTGGGAGATGCTGACTCGATGGGTTCCGCCGGGCGGCACATGGAGCGGAGCAGTGTAGTAGACTCCCGTGGTGTGCGGTTTGTTGTGTCCGCCGTAGGCATATTCTCGCGAGTGAAGGACTACGCCGGAGTGCAGGAGGGAGCTGCCGAAGGTCCAGAGGAGGGTGGAGAGTCTGCCGGGCTGTAGGGAAGGCGGGGGGTTAGTTGCCTTTTGTTCATGGATTGTGGGATGGATTGTGGGAAGGATGGGTGGAGGGGTGTACAGGTAGGAGGTCGTAGACGTTGATGATCACTTCGGTTCTGTCAGTGGTGGCGGTGGCGAACGAGGACGAGTCGCGAGAGTGTTGGGAGGAGGAGGCCGTTGATGAGGTGGCTTTGCGAGTTCTTTGCAAGGCAGACGAGGCCATGGCGAGTTGTGGGGTGGGTGGTGGTGAAGTGTAGGGAGAGGAAGAGGGGGAGGAAGAGGAAGAGGAAAAGGAGAGGAAGGAGAGGACACCGCGCTGGCGGCTTCAATGTGGAATGCGGTGCGGCTATCAACGTCCACCGCAGTAAACAAAAGCAGCGACATCCATGGAGTGAGAGATGGAATGGCATATGATGGCGGGCTACAGTAACGTCATTTAAGCTATGGACCCCCTGTTAGCGCGTTTCTTGGCGTGTAACTTGGCGCGTCTGTCAAACTTCACTTCACTTCACTTCGCTTCACTTGGCCCGCTAACCTCTAGTTCTACGCGACTTTCCGCGCCGAACGCTTGCTGTGACTTTCTATTCCATATCAATGTTGGGTATCTAATAGTGCTCTTAGTCTTCATCGATGATGACCAGGTCAAACGCGGTGTTTGCCTTACAAAACTCCCGCTGGTCATGCAGTCGCTCTTCTGAGGCGCGTCATGGCGTGTCGTTCGCGTCAAGGGTCGATACAACAGCCGCGAGGACGCGTTTTGGGGGCAATCTGCTTGTAGGAGCAGTCGGCATCCCAAGTCGTGCTCCCTATTCGTTGCAGATTCATCATCCTGTCAGAAGCTCCAATAACTATCGCTAAGTCTGCTAGGTATCTCCTGTCCGAAGCTCCAATAACTATCGCTGAGGCTGCCACGTCCATCAAAGTCCACTGTAGTTCCGCTCCACAAGCTATTGATGCCCGAGTGAATGATGCAGCGTGCCAAGCCCCACGTCTCGATTTCGATATTAGTCGCCAGTCTGCGCGTCCTGCTTCCTCTCTCCAACTTCTACTATTGCCAACTTCTACTTCAGCATATTTTGCGAAAACACAAGCATCAGACAGCTGACAATAACTTAACGCAGCGATGACTTCTCGGCAGGCCGCTGTCCCTGAGGGCCTCACGCCTATGTCCAACAGGGATTTCAAGGCAATACGCGACAACCTTGAGGCAAGGGCGGAACATACGGAAAAGTATGACCAGTTGAACGAGCCAGACGTAATCCACGGCTACAGACCTGACGACTATCCTCACGATTCTGTAGCCACGCCACCGGGCTGCATGACTCGGTGCACTGTCTGTCTAGAACAGTTCCGGCAGCCACTGGAGATTGTCGGTCGCCAGATTTACGCTCGCCAATATAACCACATGTACACAGACGAGGAGGCCCGCGACGTCATCCTAAAGTTGCGAAAGACCACAGATTACAACCTCGACTTTGTTCGAACACTGCTTGACAGGCATGGAGATGCCATTGCACACTTCTGGCTCAAGAAGACAGATCCACAGCGCAGAGTCATTGTCCGAGACGCGATGCCAGACATGTATCCACACAGAGGCTTCATGCTCAACGAGGTGAACAGGATGTTCGATCGTACTGGTGCCGGCTCGCTTATGAACACCATGAACAAGTACCGCAAGAGTATTCTTACACCATACCTTGATCTTGACACGCTAAGCCAGAAGCCGGACAACCTTCTCGCGGTCATATGTCGCCGTACAGAGTTTCACCCTTCTGCATGGGCCTTGTTCGACAATGAACAGATCGCTTATGCTTTCACGAAGGGATTGATTGGAACTTCATACAACCCGCATTGTGTGGTGATGTATGGCCAAGGCTATGGCGAGTTGGTATCGTGGGAAATCTTAGCAGCGCACCGAATGGACATGATTGGCTTCCCTAAAGCTCTACTAATATTCGAAGCGCAGATGGAGCTTTCTCAATTCCTTGTCAATGTATCCATGACTCTGACCAAGCAAGCCAAGCCTCCCAGCCCTGGTGGCCGCACTCAGCTGGATACTCTTGCCGCACGCGGCTTTGCTACCGGTCATAGCTGGACAGCTCAATACGATCTGCACAGCGCGCATTGCTTGAATCCATTGACCATTGATTGGAAAGAGGTCATCGAGACTTTCACTGCACGTCTGCGAGCTGCCGAAGACCAGACTGAGCTCTTGCAGATGGATCCTGCATTGTTTCGCCAGTACATTTCTCGGTTTGAAGGTTCTGCAGTGCATAAGCATCTGCCGCCAGATGCCATTCGCCAACGCAGGCTGAAGCTTGTCCTGCGCCCGAGTCTCAGACTACAGACCTGGCTGCATATAGTGGGCGAGGTAGAGCGCATGCTCGTCGTATCGAAAACGGCAGAAGAGACGACCACTCCCGGTGAGCCATTACCGGAGTTGTACGAAGCCGCCCTCAGCTGTCTCGAAACTCTTCTCACCAAAGAATTCTCTGAACAGTGTGTACATTTATATGAAGCGTGCTACTATTCGGAGTCATTCAAGCAGTATTTCTCAAGGGACTCGCCTCTATCGCCCGAGATTCTCTTCGCCTGGGACCCGCTCCTCCATCATATTTTGCAACTGCAGTACCACAGCGAGCGGCCTGGAAGTCATCTCTCGCTTCACTTTCGTATGCTGGACCATCTTATCAAGTCTTCAAGAGAGGCTGCTGCTCGCATCGACCCGATACTCGACGGCATTCTGTATGACGTGGCCGCCATCGCCGGAGTTTTGACGGCAATGCAACTCCAGCGTCCACGTAATAGGCCTTTGCGCGAGATAGAGCGTAGCCACATGAGCAGCAAGGAGCGCCAAGATGAGAGAGTCATCGAGACAGTAACTCACGTGAATAAGTTCCACCTCAGCCAGGAGCGGGAGGCTATCTCAAAACAGCATTGGAACCAACTGGTATCGGCCCCGGAGCTTGGTTTCTTCCTGGAGACGTTTGTTCGACTTCCGCGCTGGTCCACCAAGATCAGCAGACACGCCCTGAGCACCTTCGACCAGTCTCATGCCGCTCTGCACAACTTCTGGCAAAATGTCTCACTCGCGCGACTTCTCCGTGTCGCGGTGCTACAGACGCGGGTGAAAGACAACCAGTTCTTCGGAGAGCGTCCGCAACCATTCACCGCGTGGAGTGACCCAGCCCACCTGAACGACGTGGCTGCTGAGCGGGCTGCCTTGCTCGCGGCGATAGAAGCGAAAGGTAAGTCACTCCAGCTTCGAAGACACTTGCACGACGCTAATTCACAGACAGAGGCGCGCGCGGGGGCTGCTCGTGCCCAGAAAGAAGACCTCGCCCCCGCCTCTCACGCCGGACAGACCGTATGGGGCGCGCAGCAAAGTTCGAGCAGCACGCCCCTTGCGCGTGAATCCAAGGCGAAGCAGAAGACGCGACCAGAAGTCTCACCTGCCGTTCCGTCCCTCGCCGCCGCCGCCGCCGACCTCCCCACCGACCTAGGCAACCTCGCGCTCCGCACCATCGAAGTCAGCGCGAGCACCTGCGCCGTCTTCCGCAAGATGTACGGCAGCGGCAGCACCCCCGACGACGTGGACTGGAGCGACTTCGTCGCTGCCATGGTCGACGCGGGCTTCTCCGTCGCGCCTTGCGGAGGCTCCGCGTACACGTTCAAGGAGCTGGCCGGCGGAGGCCGCATCAATTTCCATCGTCCGCATCCGCAGCCCAGCATTGATCCTATCGTGTTGCGGACGATGGGAAAGCGGTTGACGAAGTGGTTTGGGGTCGAGAAGGAGACGTTTGTGCTGCGTGTTGAAGAGGCCGAGTGAGGTGGGTGGGTAGAAGAGGCTTAAGTAGCCTGTAGATCAGTGAATCGTTTTTCGGAACCACCTCTTTTCAAGTCTCTCCCATGTTTGACATTGCTGACCGTGACCGCAGAGGTGCTTTTACGACAATGATGCAGAGGTCATGTGGATCAGAGAGAGGGGACAAAAGCTACCTTTAAGTGAACCAAAAAAAGGTCTTTCAGATTTTCACAGTCTGTCCATGCTCACCTCTCTCTCTCTCTCTCTCTCTCTCCCATGTTTGACACGCTGACCGTGACCGCAGAGGTGGCTTTACGACAATGATGCAGAGGTCATGTGGATCAGAGAGAGAGGACAAAAACTACCTACCTTTAAGTGAATGAACCAAAAAAAGGTCTTTCAGTTTTTCATACTCTGTCCATGCTCACCAAAGCGCTGATGCAATAATATTGAAAAGCGGATCAATGATCGGGATAGCATACATACATACATACTATTCCCTTCCAACCAAACCACTTCTCTCCGCTCTTCCACGTCAGAAATCGAGGCGGAGCAAGTCAGGGCGTATATGTCCTGGTCCTCCGCAAAAACTCTCATCACAAGATTTACATTGGGTCTGGCTGTAACCTCAAGGGCGTCCGAATGCAGCAGCACATCGGTCGTTCAGTCGCTAAGGACGCTGGATACGAGCAAATTCACCACGCTATGCTCGCTCAGTTTGACCAGCGCTAAGTTGCCCGTCTTTCGCACTGCAATTATCGTTTTGGAAACTGCCTTCCATGCCCTCCTGTGGCCCATGTGCGAAAGAGAGAGAGGACAAGCTGTCTTCAAGTGAACAAAAAAAGGTCTTTCAGATTGTTATAGTCTGTCCATGCTCACCGAAGCGCTGATGCAACAATATTGAAAAGCGGATTGGAAATAGGGATAAGGTAGCATACTATTCCCTCCAGCAAACCACTTCTGTCCGCTCTTCCACGTCACATTGTTCTTGCAGGTCGAAGCACCTATATATACCACAGTAAGACCTGTCTTTCGCACCGCCATCATCATCGTTCTGGAAACCGCCTTCCATGCCCTCCTGTGGCCCATGTGCAGCAAAGATGCGTTCTACGGCCTTCCTGACGGCATCTGGCCTCGTGGAGACCATAACTATGGAGGCCTGTCTACGCTCGGACGCGCTCCTAATAGCCTCGCTACCAAGGGGAAGCGTGCAGTCATGTTGAATAGAGGAGATGAGCTTAAGATGAGCTTGGGAGATTGTTATTGTTCTTCTCAAGAAGAAGAAGGAAGAAGCCTTTCACGCCCTCCTATGGCCTATATACCCCTCAGCAAGAACTTATTCTATGGCCTTCCAGACGGCATCTGGCCTCGTATCGACTTCGAATATGGAGGGAGGGCTTTGCAGTCACAATCCATCCGCTCGTGGAGGGCATTAAAGGTGTCGACGATACCAACTTCACGCCTGCACAGCTGGAGTATCTCGCTGCCGTCGCTCTCGACCACAAGAGAGCGGTTTCCAGAGTCTGGTATAAGAAACTTCGAGCCAACAAGACCGCCAAATTCATGGCCCACCGACTCAAAATGGGTCGCAGGTACTAACCCAAGGCCGCAAAAGCTCGCCTTAAGAAGACGTTCTACTGCTCGGACTGCGACATCATATGCAATACCGCCTCCCATTTGCGGCGACACTGTAGAACTCCGCGCCACGAATCTGTCATCAAGGACGGCTGCGGACTCTACTGCCTCCCATGCGATCTCGCATCTGTATGGGTTGGCCGTGCTTGTAAAGGTGCCTCTGGGGAAATGTTGGGGAAGTAGGAGGGAATAGAGGGAGAGAGAGAGAGAGAGAGAGATCACTCACATCTTCTTGTGCTGACTGTGACTACAGAGCGGCTTCTATAGTCATTCTGTAAACTGATAGGGAACTCGAAGAGTACTATACCTATCAGCAAACTCGAGAAAATAGCAGACATCTCAAGGCAAAGACAGTATGCAGTGACAATCATCAACTCATAACCTCATTAAACACCCAACATCTAATCAATCAACCATATCAGACCCTATCCACCGCCCGCCATCCTTCACAACCCCTCCCTCTCCCTAAACCTCACCCACAAATTCGGCTTCAACAAAACCTGAAACAACCTAATCGTATCCGGCGTCGAACTCAAACACCACCTCTCATTCCCCCTCCTCACCTCCCCTTCACCATCACAATCCATCTCCAACTCCATCTCAAACGCCCACACCAAATGCGCCAAAATCAGCCGAGCCTCTAAAAACGACAAATCCTCTCCAATACACTTCTTCGGCCCATATCCGAACGGCCTCGAAGCCCCCAAACAGTCGTGATCAAACACAGGATTTTCGCCGCGCAACCACCGCTCCGGACGGAACGTATCCGGCGCGAAGAAATTCGAAGCCGAACGGCCCGCGACCCACGGTGAGATGGCAACCGTAGTTCCCTCCGGGACGTAGAATCCGTCAATTGTCGCGCCGCCGGCGGGCACGACGCGTTGCATCGCGACCGCGCCGGGCGGGAAGAGGCGGAGCGCTTCGTGGAGAGTTGCGTTGAGGTAGGGAAGGGAGGAGGACATGACGAGGTCGACGGTGATGTGGTCTGGAGAAGGAAAAGTTGAGCGTATATCGTGTTTGAGGCGTTGGTGGACTTGCGGGTGGGTGAGGATTAGGTAGGTCCAGGCGGAGAGGGTGATGGAGGTGGTTTCGGAGCCTGCGCTGGCGAAGAGGATCATGTTGAGGATGATTTCGGTGGGGGAGAGGGAGCTTTTTTGGGAGGAGGGGGAGGGGGAGAGGAGGTGGTGGATGACGTCTTTGTTGAGGGTGGTTTTGTTTGCGAGGCCTGTGTTTTTTTGTGTAAGAGAGGTCTATTTGCATGGCAATAGGGGGGATAAGGTAAGGGGGAAAAACTTACGTTCTAAAGTCTTTTCTTTCGACTTGACTACATGCAATGTCCTCCACTTGGCAACTTCGGCCGGCATGAATGCTTTGACCATCAAGCTTCTGAGCCAGGTATCCACGCCTGCGACTCTCCGAATGGCCTGGTCATATGTCGCGAATACAGTCACGTGGATGATGGATTTCGCCCACTCCGTCGCCGAGCCTTGTGCCAAACAACCAAACGGCTCACCATAGGACAACTCTCCAATGACATCGAACGTGATGAATGAATCTAGCAAAAACCATGTCAGGAAATGTTCTTGGAGCAGCAGCAACTCATTGCTTGACGAAGTTCAACGGAACTCACAATAATCAGCCATATTGACGGCTTCGCCCGCAGCGATTTTGCTACGCAGAGCGGACATCAGGGCAGAGATGTGGCGTTGGATGATCTCTTCTTGGCCATAGAGAGCGTTCTTGGAGAGAGCGGGTGCAAGCGCCTTTCGCTGCCGAGTGTGTTCCTTGCCTCGTGCGAGGCCGACTCCCACATACCCGTTCATGGGCGAAGCCACGCCGATGAAGATGGGGCTTTTCTCCATGACTTTGCCTTTCTGGAAGATGGAAAGAGAAATCGTCAGTATTGCTATTGATATATGACATTGCCAGTGGGAGATCGATACCCGATATCCATAGATGTCTTCCCACGCATTGGGCCCTGTAAAGAGTAGTTCATTGGGAGCAACTCGCACGACCGGACCGTATTTCTGAGCCAGTCGGTAGTAATGAGAATGTTGTTCTCCATTCGCTAACTTCCACGCACTGGGAATGTCTGTCACTTTATGGGTCCACGGGCCGGGAAACGACTTGAGCGGGTGGAAGAACAACCTGTAGAGAATGCGTAGTACGATGGTGGCTGCGAGGACTGCTGCCGGCCACCATATAGGGGGTGTGGAAGAAGAGAACATCATCATGGCTGTGGTTTGCACTTCCTTCTACAGCAATTGTTGTGTTGTTGGTAGAAACATATCGCGGTGGTGGCGTGATAAAAAGGGTATATGTCTCTCTGGCCATATGTCAAATAATTACTGCATCGAGACAGAAGTCCAACTCCTCTCGTCGCCAATACTAGGCATAGAACAACTCTAACTGGAGAAAGTCCGGCTTTTTTTCCAGATCTACAGGCATAGCTCCTAGAAACTACCTTAGCGTAAAAACCCCTGGTTCCAGTTCAAGCTTACCTTACCTTACATGCTGGATTGCGGTGAGCGAAGACGAGGGGGCTAGTTAGTTCTATGGTTGACGCTAAACAGGTACCAGGTCCAGATGACTTTTCGATGCGTCGATTCCTGGGTTTGAACAGGCCTGTAGCCCACGTCATTCGCAGGGCGGTTTTCTTTTGGGGATGGGATGGGCTTGTGATTGTGGTACGACGAGGGGACTTTGGGGGGTGTGGGTGAAAACTGTCTAGGCCCATTGTAGCGTTCTTTGCGAGAGTGTGTTTAGACATATGAGTTGGAATGGGGGGAATGATGTCGTCGTAGATATCAGATGGCCGGGAAGTGCGTGACAGACAGGTCCTTGCGAGTTCGTCCCTATCGTACCATACCTTAGCCACGAATTCTGCTCAGATGTCGTCGAAAATGGCCGGACAGGTGTTTGCCATCACGGGAGGAGCCAGTGGTATCGGACTTGCGGCAGCGAAACTTCTAGTGGAACGTGGAGCCAAGGTCAGTATTGCGGATGTATCGTCGCAACTGAACGACGCAGCTGTCGAAATCGCCAGACATGCGGGACTGCCGCAAGACCAATGCGTTCTCGCTCGCACCGTGGATGTGCGTGAGCTGTCCCAGATTCAGGAGTGGTTGCAGGCCACCATTGAGGCCTTCGGACGGCTGGATGGGGCAGTGAATAGCGCAGGCGTGTTTGATTATCCCAAGGCGGCGACGGGACAAGCGGCTGCACTGTGGCATCAGGAGAGAGGCATCGACCAGTGGAACTATGTCATTGGGGTGAATTTGACGGGTACTGCCAACTGCTGCCACGTCGAGCTGGAGTACATGACTTGCGAGGCGGCCAAAGCAGAGAACTGGGGCAGATCAATCGTCAACATGACTTCCGTCGCGGGCTTTCGAGCTCGAGGAGGCAGCCCTGCGTGCGTTTTGCTGTCGTCGTACTGGAGAGAGAGAACCATATAAACTGATGCTTTGGATAGATATATTGCTGCCAAACATGGCATCATTGGACTGACGAAAGCCCTGGCCAAGCAGTATGGCTCCGCAGGCATCAATATCAACGCCGTGGCTCCGGGCGCCATCGATACTCCTATGAACCAAAACGTGGGGAAGGAATTCGTCGATGCGATGGTGGCTGGCCTGCCCATACCGCGGAGGGGAACTGCGGAAGAGACGGCAAAGATGATTGTGTTTCTGTTGTCCGATGACTCGAGCTATGTGACGGGAGCGACATTTACCATCGACGGTGGGATGACAGTTTAGGTGTTGATATTGGTGATGATGCTGCTGCTGATATGCATGGAGATGATGTTGTCTACTCACTCGGAAAGGAAAAGGGGGGCTATGGAATTTGATCACGTGTTCTCGACTACTTACTCCTCTCGTTGTTCTGTCTACTGGCTTCTTCCAGCAACGCAGTGACCCAAATAATAACCATGCCCGAACAATCTATACTTCGGCGGTAACCACATCTCCCGTCATAATCGAACGTTGTAAAGCTAGTTTTCAGGTACCTCCTATCCCCGTCCTGGGTTCGCTCGGACACTCTTCGTTAGTTCTACTCGGACATCGCCAAACTAGCCTCAAAATAGCTTACAACGCGAACACCGGCTCTAGCACGCCCAACGACCATTCCATTCCAGGGAGGTTCGGGTGCAAACATACCACTCCTGATGGGGAATACGCACTACATACCACTACAGGCTTGCACAGCGAGAACGTCTGTTCGTTTTCAGAAAATGCAGGGGAGAGTCGAGACCGGCCATGAATGAATGAATGGCCTTTCTATGTATGTACGGAGGAGGATGCCCATCAAACAGGGCGGCGAAGAAAGAACACCACACCAGTTCGCAAAACCGACGCTATCACACTTCTTCTACGTACTGTACCTACTCGAAGCTACCTGCTAGCTAGAACAACAAAAAGCCTATTCTACGCCTTACCGATCGCCCCAAAAATCCCACTCGCATCGATCGACGACCCCCAAATCCAATATGACGACGACGAGAACGACTAGTTCTAGTTCTAGTTCTACTGCTGCTGCAAGTGCCGATGCCGACGCAACGCGGTGTTTGGAAAACTATCGATCCTGGCTGCGAGCTACCACGCAGCAGCAGATGAGACATCTGGAGCAGGCTTCGACGACGACGCAAATTCCCTCTTCTACTTCTTCGTCTTCTTCTCCTGAGGGCGTTGTGGTGGTATCATCATCGACGAAGACAAGCAGCGACAACAACAACAGCAGCAAGTCGCCTCCTGTTGTTGGTGTTGATGATGTTGTTTCACAGCCCAAAGATCCCATGCACGAGCCACAAGTTTCCTCCTCCCCTGCGAGATGAGATTTTCCTGAATTTGTTGTTGTCTTTTAGAGACAGACAACAGGTACAGGTACAAATCGCTGCCCGATTAAAGACCCTGGGATATGACGTTCGAGGAACTAAGGTTACACTGGCTGGCTGGGGATGTGTGATGGTTACAGCTGTTCGCTTGCGGAAAGGAAAGGAAAGGGGAGGGGAGGGGAGGGTTATGAATGAATGAATGGATGGATGAATGAATGTATGGATGGATGGATGGATGGATGGATGGATGAATGGATGACAGAGCATGAATATGTATTTATTTTTTTCTTTTTCTTTTGAAGGATTGGCGCGAAAAGGGTCGAGTTTGGAGGAAATTGATTTTTTGCCGCGTGTGAGAAAAGTGTAAATAGGTACGATATGAATAAGTTCCACCCCCGTCTGGAAGAGGCAATAAGCAAGCACATTTGATAGGAGAAAAAGTCGTCTCTAGAGCTGCAAAAATCTCATTATGAAGGATTCTACATCCACATCCTCACTTCACTTCACTCCCTACATCAAACCCATCACCACCACCTAAACATCCTCTCTCCTCTTCACATCAACCCACAGCGCCGGCTTCTCCCAAACCAAAAACACCTTCTGCTCCGTCCACTGATCCGACTCCGGCCTCAAGTAGAGATCAAACCGCAACAACGTCGTAGCCAAAATCAACCGCATTTCATTCCACGCGAAATTCTTGCCCGAACAGCCTCGCGGTCCGGTACTAAACGGCTCGAAAGCTTCGAGGTGGTCGTTGCGGAATTTCTCGTCGCCGAGCCAGCGTTCTGGGTGGAAACCGGTCGGGTCGTGAAAGAGGGTTTTGTCCAGGTAGGTGGCGAGGTGGTAGATCACTACGCGGGCGCCGTGGGGGATGTCGTAGCCGTTGAGGGTTGTGCCGCCGGGGGGGACGAAGCGGGCGAAGCCGATGGGGACTGGGGGGTAGAGTCTAGTTGTGGGGAAGTGTTAGATTGTGTGATCAAGCAGAGAAAACGAAGAGATGGAACGATAGGCTGGGGGGAAGGGAATCTCACCTCATTGCTTCTTTGATCACGGCGTCGAGAAGTTTGTTGGCTTGGAGACTTGCCATGGTGATCTTGTCAGGTCCTCCTGGTGTATCAGGGCTGTACTTGGATCGGATGTCCTGTGTCAGAGTAGACATCCAGGCCGGGTTCTTGAGAAGATGGTATAGACAGCCACTGAGGACGGTCGCGCTGGTTTCTGTTCCCGCGATCATCAGTTCGTTGGCGATGGAGTAACGTTCTTCTTCGGAAATCAGAGCCGCAGTGGACGTCTCAGCTGTGACCAGACTCCAGATATCCGGCTGTTCTGGAGACTTTGCGAGTCGTTCATGCACACGATCTGTGATGAAGCGGTGGTGCTTCTCTGCAAATTGGCGAACACTCGGGATGCTCATCAATAGGAGGTGCAGCGGTCTCGCAATAGATCTGCAGTACAAGCGGACGGTCTTGAGACGGGTGACGTGGCGTAGGATCGTGAAGATGAGCCGGACGAAGGGGACATAGTCACCCTTGTCGAGCAAGTGCAATGGCTCGGACAGGAGCATATCACTCATGACATCAAAGGTCGTACCTGTAACCTGGTGAGCACACGCAATCGATGTACCGTGAAGTCCAAACTTCACTCACAGTTGAATAGCTTGACCATGTCGGAGGGGACCTTATCTGCTGCGTGCTGGTCGAGCCTCGACGCTAGGGCATTGCACCAAGTCTTGAATCTGGTCTCATACCGCTTCAAACCCGAATCACTGAATGCCGGAGCCATGGCTTTCCTCATGCGAAGGCTGTTGGGGTCATCATTACCAAAAGGGCCAGGAACCTCGTTGAAAGGCGAGTCGTAGAAGATCAAGTCTTTGGGAAATGCAGATATGCCGTGGGATCTGCTCTCGTATATCGTCTTCCACGTCTGCGCGTTTCCAGTAACGGCCACCAGGTCAGGTGCGAGGCGCACTACGGGGCCGTATTTCTCATGGAGTTCGACCACGGACACAGCCTCATTGCCAGTCCACATCGCTTTCAAGTGTGGCAGAATCGAAAAAGCCCGCCATCGTGGACCAGGAATCTTGGCCAGCGGGCCATACAAAGTATTGTATAGGTGTTGGAGGAAGGCAAAGATCGCCCATCCAAAGAAGAGCAAAGGGAACAACAGGATCAGCTTGCTGGAAGAGAATGCGGAGATCAATATCGATGCCATCTGAATCGTCCACGAAAGCCTTCGGCCGGTCTGTCGAGGTGGAAGTGCAATTGGGGCAGCTACCGATTAAGTGCTTCCACGCCAATCTCAGGCTCATTCCAACGCCCATGATAGAACTAATCAGGTCGCTTTTTAGTTAGCAACCAATGCCAGCAGAACACTGTAATCTGGCCCCCAATCGGACCTCTGTGGGTAGCGTCATGGCAATGTGGAGTGGCTTGTCCCTGTCGATGATTCCAGACAGCAAAGGTCGAGCACTACTGTCGATGCATAAGCCCTAAATAGTATGACGAGCCTACAATGCGGTAGTCGGTAAAGTAAACGGGGGCTTGTCGGCTGCCTGTGAACTTTGATGCGCAAAAGGACTGGGGCCCCGGGGGCACAACGGGGACTTGAATCTGATGCTTAAAGTCCCTGGCAGAATCGACGCCTATAGGACGCGGACCCTTCTGATCCATGCCCCTACGATCCCGACTAAGACGCCGACCAGATTCGAGTGTCGTGACCAAGAGATCCTGGTCTCGAGCATCGCATAACGTGGTTCGTAATCACAATTGTCGTCTGTCCTGTTGGGCATTGTCATTCTCATCACGATCAACCCAGCTCTTTCATAGGATGTCCAAACTACCTTACCTCCATGTACCTTAGATATGCGGTGAGCCAGTTTATCCGTCCGGACCATTCTGGGGTCCTTACACTGGCGGACGGGGTCCGGCTTCCTTGCAGTACTAGTCAGCCCTACCATCAACCTCACCTTTCGGATGGAACGATCCGTACGAACGGGGTGTAGTCCAATCTTTGCCAGTATCTCGACAGCCAGAGTTCGGCGAACAACAAAAGTTGCTGCGGTGTTCCTTGAGGTTGTTCATCATCAGCGGTCTCAAGAGCCAATGCATTCATTCACTCATCAACGATCCTCGCCAAGCCATCGCTCGGCCGCCCACACCACCCTGCTATGCTTGATAACGTCCGGTCAGCGTCAGCTTCTTATGCGATTGGCCGGAACTGAGACGAACAGCATCAGTCAGGCATTCGATTGCGCTTGATGGTGTGGTTGTCAGGCCTGACCTCTTGGCCACCCAATACAGTAGTAGTATTGGCACCACCAAGCTCCAAGCTAGGGTAATGCACGGCGCTAGAAGTGTTACTCCACACTCCCTATCCCCGGCCCGTTGACATCGACCCAGGCCATCGCACAGTGGTCAACGATGCAACCGAATGTCTGATGCATTATGCCTGAAGCCATTAGGCGCTAAGACTGCCGCTTTTGCGCGAATTATTGCCGCCTCGACATCATGGACACACTGAAACGGCGCATGACGGCGTGTGGGCTCCTCATGGACACTAGCAGGCAACGACCAGCTAGGGACCAAGTGTTTTGGGCAAGTTTCGCGCCTGTGGAATCAGCCGTTGGCTTCATTGGATTGGTATGATATGGATCCTGAATCTGCGATTTCCACATCCAGATATCAGTCTCATCCGTATCAGGAAGGATTTGAGCCATATCCCGAGAGGGAACTCTCTAGAGAGTACGCCTCATCTTCGGGGACCCGCTCAGGTCCGCCTCCCTTGCCTATGGTCAGTGGAGGGTACGTGTGTTACCCGCAATATGAGATCAAAGGCGAGATGCCCAAAACTCAAGTTATTTACCAGGAGCGTATGTGTTGTGAGATGTCAAGCATCGTCAGCGCCCTCTGAAACATACAATTGCGTCCAAGCGCGACTGCGCAAACCAATCGGTTCCTATCACTCCAACCATGACGCCTTCAGAACACCCCCCCGAAAGAAAGCTGTAACATCTTCGGCAGAGATCCGGTCATCACTGGCTTCATGGCTACGTACCAACCAATTAGCAGTCACACTGCGATCGTGTATGCCATCTTCGCGTGCAGGAGACGCGGTCATAGGACTGATAGAGACTTTTGAGAATGTTTCGTAGCCCACTCCTCTCGAAGATGACGCTTCTGGCTACGGCCTTGCGTGGGATAGGAATAGTATAGACAGCTATACCAATTGCGAAGTACGTATCACATAGCTTGTGGTAGGTCCGAGCACAGGCTGATCAAAGGCGAATTGGAATGTAGGGATCGCCCCGAACGTCCTCATGGCTATCAGCATCATGTGCTATCGGTATCCCACGCTGCCCAAAGAGCCGACTCGTTACTGTAGGACCAATATTCTCGGGGTTCCCTGGCAGAAGCATCTTGGGCTGCGACTAGGAGTTCCGTGGTGCTCGCGTTATGACTTCGTCAGTTCAAGCCCGCCTACCACACAGCTATCTTTCAAAGCCGCTTGCTGGTCTATCCGTAGCCTGTATATGACCCAAAAGAGGGCACACTAGCGAACAGAACCTAGCGATCATGCTCCTGAGCGCCATGAGTATCGCTCCGATCGAGTCTTTAGCAGGGCTTCCTCGTCGGAGAGCCTCAGCAGCTGAGTCCTTGTCTTGACCGCTTCGAACGTCAAACAATCCGGCATAATCATGGTCACGGCACTGGCAGGTGTCGAGCTTGTGCGCCTTATCCAACCGTGAGTAAGTCCAGTGTGACCAGAAACATGTATGGACCCGCATTAGCGATAGGATTTAAACATCCTCGAGGCGCTGCTTCTGAGAATCCACCAAGATCACTGTCCTTCCAATTCCATTCTCAGCATACACGAGGACTCTCTCGCCATCATTGTGCTCATCACCATGGTCGATCATCGCTGGCATTACCCCAAGGACATCGCCAACGATCTGGATGGCGTTGACCTGCCCTCTGCGGTCAAGGCCGAAGTCTTAGCATGCGCATGGGAGTACTCACGATGCGTGATCCCACAGTATACCAACTGGAAGCGCTACGTGGCTTTTATGCGAATCATCATCATTGGCACCATCGCAGAGTTTAAAGGATCCCTGTTCGATCTGACAGCCGACGATAACAACATGCTCGGCTTTGATCTCGACCAAGTGCTTGACGACCTCTTCGAGGACACGCCGGGGGCCAAGGACATGGCGCGCGAGTACAGGACGTTCCTGACTGTAACGAGTGACAAGACCAGTGAACGCGCACGGTACCTATTCTTTTCCAGATATGCCAAAGCTGTGTCATCGAGTCCCGCGAACTGGTTCCGACTCCGCGATTGCGACGCACTGTGCCGCTTCACGATCGCGGCAGCCCTGGCCTGTAATGACATGGATGATATATGGTTCACCGACCTCCAGTGGGAGGTCTTGACAGAAGTCGGCGACACTCTTTACGATGCCATTGCTTTCTACAAGCATCGAGCCGAAGGAGAAACCAACAACACGTTCGCGTATATGCCACAAGAGATCCGTGTCGATACCTTTCGGAACGCCCGAGAAGTTCTTTGGGCGCTCGATGTCGCATTCGCCAACAAGCCCGAGTGGCAAGTTGTGATCAACATGGTCCGATTCTTCGGAGGACCCATTCACATGATGATGCGTCGGTATCGATTCGTCGAAGAAGGCCTGGTGATTGGAAAGTGTGAGGACGATAGTGTGAGGGCAGCTGCCAAGAAGCACGAGAAGCTATGGCATCGGCTGGAAGGACGGACCGAGTCGCATGAGCACGCCGGCCAGCTTCATTACGAGAAAATTCTCGATAAGCAAGATCGGCTGCTGTTCCGTGGATTTGTCGACATTCTGGAAGAAAGCATCCGCCAAGACAGCCCGTTGGCCTCTCCAGTGTATATGCCCACGCACAATGATCATAAGCGACGGAAAACGACGGCAGCAGCGGAGGAAGCCGACAAGGCCAAGTTTGGGGGTGAACTGCAGGACGAGTGGTCGCGCGAGCGGTGGAGGGCATATGCGTCGACCTTGAATGAGCGCGTGAAGCGGGCCTTTCCCGAAGTTGAAATCACGCCTCAGCTCCCGGCATAGAACTCAGTGGCAAGCAGTCTTAGTAAGGTAGTTTCCGCAAGCAGCGTGAAGGAGCGTCTCTTGTAATCATCTCTGTCCCTCCGAGTCCGTGTCATGAGGTATCGGATACAGCGTATTCAGGGCGAGTATTCGCCAGCGTTTCATTCAATCTCGATATCGGTATCGATCTTGCCTTTGTCATGACCAGTCCCGTCTCAAGCTGTGATGCTCAACTCATATCGCCACTCGTCTTGAAGCTGTGCATTCACCATCTGGGGAGAGGTATCCATATCCGCTGCGGAGGGTATGGCAACTACCCGCGGATATGAGTAGCTACGGGCGGCCATGGCTTGAATGAGGCTCGTGTCTGGGCGGTATCATGTCTGGGCAATATCGTGTTCATGGCAGTCTTAGGTCCTAGGGAGGAGGTAGGCAGGTAAGCATACCTCAGGTAAGAAGAGATGTCCCGCCAAGCAATGCTAGAATGGAACCGGATCGGATCGGATATTCGGGTACTTCTACCGACCTGACTGTAGTGTACCTTACTGTATGGTATTCATCAACATTACGGTGTGCACTGTATGTGTCCTCTCCGCTGCTGCAGAAGGGGCGTGTCTTCACCTCAGGACGTTTGGAATACAGTACATGTACACCTCATGTACTCGTCTTCAGGTCACAAGTTGTACATGTCTCAAGCGAGCAGACAATATACCTTACACATATCTACATTCGGTGCAATTTCAACACCTCATGCAGCAGAAACTATGCTATACCAATCGGTTGTGGCGCCCTTTTCACTTCGAATCCTCTTCGCGCATATGCTGTCTGTTTGCTACGCGATCGAAACAAGATAGAGCATTCACTTCACCCCTTCCAACTCCAACCCATTCATTTCCCATGGAACGACAAAACAAGGAGAGGTGTCTGTCCACCCGCAACATGCGCCTGAACGCTATCAAAAAAAAAACGAACGTCACACACATCCACACGGCGACAGCGTCCCTTTCCCTATTGACACGATACGATCCGACGACGCATGGCGGGCTGGCCTCCTACCGAAACTCAACAGCCCCCAGGCAACCTCGATCTTCCACATGTCTCAATTCCAGCTGTTGATACTTTTCACTCTTGGCATGGAAATATATCCCGCTGACCTCCCCATTCACCTGATTGAAGCAAATGTAATAGAAGCCTTCAAAGCTCGCTCCACTAATCGTCTTCACCCGATGATCCGGCACGAGAAAATACTCTTTCCACCTCATAAACATGTAATCCTGATCGGCAGGATTGCTCATTGTGAAGGCGGCATTTTGTCTGGCATCTTTGGCTAGAGGCCGCCAGCGTGGAAATCGGTTCCAATGTTGGAGGTCGACTTTCTCGGAGGAGCCCCAGGAGGGGTGGGATGTGCGGAAGAGGTACTTGGGGCCAATGATTTCGCCTTCAAAGAAGGTTGTTAGTGTGGGATGGTCGTCTGTTAGGCCTGCGAGGTGATAAGTATGTTGAAATCCATCGCTCACATGATGGCTGTGGTGGTCTCACCTTGGATGCGTAGATAGCCACAAAGCGTGGATTCTGCAAGGTCCACGTCCTTGAGCTCTACTTGAACGTCATATACTTGACGATCTGACTGCTGTGAGCCTCTGAACTTGCTGCCAGGGCGCAAAAATGACGTGGTAGAGTTTGGTGCGGTGCATCTATTGTGATCGAGCTCGGGATAGTGGAGGTACAGTGGCGCAGGTGTATCGTCCGGTTCCGCCGACGAAATGGCAGCATTGGACATCGAGTGCGCTAGCTGGGCAGCTTTGTAGTCTGCGTCGGAGGGCGGCGGGAGCAGGCCGATTGTTGGACTGGAGGGCTCGACTGCTGTACTCGCATCTTCAGCTCGTTCAGCTTTGGAAGACCTTCTCTCCACCTCCCCAGGCGCCTCGCTCTCTGGTGTCGGCACTTGTACCGGTTCTGTAATGTCGTGATCCCCTTCGATTATCCCATCCGCACCGGCGGGCGAATCTGATGCTGCCGCCACGTGCTCTTCGCTGGATATGTTGTGCTGTTCTCGACGATCTTCGGGTGGACATCCGTGCCGCGCATTTTCCGTGTCGGCCGGTATCACATCGACGGGTGAAACCAGGTGGTCGTCACTGGGAGTCGGCATTCTCGAGGACTCGTGTGAAGTTTTATGCGGAGGGTGTAGTAGGTCAAGCCGAAGGAATGATCATGGTATGCAGGCAGATGGTGGACATGAGACCAGAGGAGGGAACGCAGCACGAAAGAAGACTTGCGAAGAGGAGAATGAGGTGAGTGAGAGAGTCGTGGTATCGTTAGGGTATTGTGTCTGTTTGTAGAATGAGCAGAGGGAGCATGAGTGAGTGATGCGGTCCCATGAACATGACGTGCAACTCAGGCGTTCGTAGAAGTGGTGGGTGGGTGTCTGCAGATGCCGATGCCGAGACGGAAGTAACCTTATTTCCCGGGTCCACTGACTCTCCTCTCTTTCTTCTCCCCTCTCCCTTCCTCCCGTGCCTTTCCAAGCCTTTTCCCACTCGCGCTCAGGAGGAAGTGCGACGATACATCGGTCGCCAATGGAGAGAGTCCCGCTGCCGCAGTGTGAGTACTCGCGTGGCAAGTCTGTAGGTCGTTCGCATCGCTATCAGTTCTGTCGTGTCTATCATGGCAGAACTACTTCACCCCTTGGAAACCTATATTGGCTTGATCTGGAATCTGTCAGCAAGAAGCAACGCGAATCGTCCCGAGCGGCCCACCTTGAAATGTAGTGAGATCAGCGAGAAGACCAGAGCCTTCAGATCTTGGACGAGGTAGTAGAAGACACGCAGGCCTTCGGGATCCTCAGACTCGTTCACGTCCACCAGAGACCCAATCTTTGCCGTCTGTTCGAGCGTTAGCATGGGATATAGCCCTTCCGCCAAGTGCTCCTGACCTCAAACGAAATGTGCTCGCCTCCCATGCGAATCTCGAGTTCCTGTCTTCCATCCTTGTTCTTCTGTGGCCACTTGGTATCATCTTCCCTGTTTGCCATTAGTACTGCGAGCAGCTGAAGCGCGTTGTATGTCTATCCTACTTCATGATCTCACTGTCCTTGATGATTCGCTTAATCTCCTGCACCATGAGTGCACTCACGCACACTGTGCATGTCAGCGAAATAGTGCGAGTCTAGGGAAGAATGATGTTCCACCTACTCTCTTTGCGGATGAGCGAATCATTGCGGTAATTCGAGTTGTTGGCATATCGTGCAATGGCAGATCGTCCATCGCCCACCACGCGAAAGTCAAATTCTGGCAGGTCTTCAGCTTCATTCCTTGTACCATCTTGATAATTTTATCGGCCGGCTTACCCAAGAACTCGTGTCCGAATCGGCCAGAGTGTCCCGAGCTATTCGCGTGTCAGTGGTCCATACGGTCTCCTTTCTCCCAAGCATTGACATACTAATAGCGAACGTAGAATGGTTCACCTGTGGGTTCGGGCATTTTGTGCGCGTGTGGTGTGGCGGGACAGTAGTGTGAAGGAGTCTAGGAGATGCCTTGCTGGTAGGAGGTAGAATAGGTCAGGTAGGGTTGTTCTTCAGGCTTGGCTTGGCATGTACCGTGGAACTCTGGAGGTAAGGTAAGGTAGATTTGGCGACGCAACGTAGACACTACTACTTTATTACTCCTGCCAGCGACATCACCATACACCACCTCTCGCCCCGTCACGACCTCCACCCTCGACGACACCCCCCTACCGCCTCATATATCCCTTCTCTTCCTCCGCCGCGCCTCCCCACATTCGACGTCGAATTAGCGACCAGAGCTGCAGCAGTCCAGCAGTGTGCCGTCGGAGCATCGAGGGGCTGGCTCAATAAAGTGCCGTCTGCTGCGCATACGAGCCGCCCACCATGGCGACCTTTCTCGAAAACTCGTACAGTCTGGTGCACCAGGACAATCTTGCCGATCTGCCGTCACAGCAAGATCTCAAGAACCAGCTGGAAAAGGGCACAGATGACAGTAAGCAGGAGACGATGAAGCGCATATTGACTGTCATGCTCAATGGGGATCCAATGCCTGGCCTGCTCATGCACATTATTCGTTTCGTCATGCCGAGCAAGAGCAAAGCGCTGAAGAAGCTGTTATACATCTACTATGAAATCTGTCCCAAGCTGGACTCCAATGGCAAGCTGAAGCAGGAGATGATTTTGGTGTGGTATGCATCAGCCTCAGCGATTGAATGGGAGTAGGTGGTGAACTGACTCCCCACAGTAACGGCATTCGAATGGACCTGCAACATCCCAACGAGTACATTCGCGGCAACACCCTTCGCTTCCTGTGCAAGCTGCGCGAAGCCGAACTGATTGAGCCCCTCCTTGCCCCTGCGCGTGCCTGTCTGGAGCACCGTCACTCATACGTCCGCAAGAATGCTGTATTCGCTATTGCCTCCATCTTCCAGCACTCGGAGCATCTCATGCCTGATGCGCCCGAGCTCATACAGAACTTCCTCGAGTCCGAGAGCGACAACACCTGCAAGAGGAACGCCTTCGCCGCCCTGCTCAGCATTAGTCACGAAAAGGCGCTGGAATACCTGAGCGGTGTGTTCGAGGGCATCCCCAACGCGAGCGAACTACTCCAGTTGGTCGAACTGGAGTTCATTCGGAAAGATGCTGTGCAGAACTCGGGCAACAAGGCGCGATACCTCAGACTCATCTTTGACCTGCTAGAAGCCAAGGAGTCGACGGTGGTGTACGAGGCTGCTTCGTCGCTCACAGCGCTCACAAACAACCCGGTGGCAGTCAAGGCCGCGGCTGCCAAGTTTATTGAACTGGCCATCAAGGAGTCTGATAACAATGTCAAGCTCATTGTGCTGGAAAAGGTCAACTCGCTGCGAAAGGCCAATGAGGGCATTCTGGACGACCTGACGATGGAGATCTTACGTGTGCTCTCGAGTCCCGATTTGGACGTACGGAAGAAGGCTCTCGAACTGGCCATGGACATGGTCTCCAGCAAGAATGTGGAAGAGGTCGTGTTACTGCTCAAGAAAGAGTTGGCCAAGACGGTGGACGAGCAGTACGAGAAGAATAACGAGTACCGATCACTTCTGATCCACTCGATACACCAATGTGCCATCAAGTTCTCGGAGATTGCACAAAGCGTCGTGGGTCTGCTGATGGACTTCATCTCCGACTTCAACAATGCCTCGGCTGTGGATGTCATATCTTTCGTCAAGGAGGTTGTCGAACGATTTCCCAAGATGCGCAGCTCGATTGTCGAGAGACTGGTGTCCACTCTGAGCGAGGTGCGCGCAGGCAAAGTATACCGCGGCAGCTTGTGGATTGTGGGAGAGTACTCGCTGGAGGAAAAGGACATTCGGGACGCATGGAAACGGATTCGTGCGAGCTTGGGCGAGATTCCAATTGTTGCCTCTGAGCAACGACTCTTGGAAGAACAGCCTGACGGTGAGGCGGAAGTGAATGGGCACACGAACGGCGATGCCAAGCCTGCGCAACCCACTGGCTCGAGGAAAGTCCTTGCTGATGGCACTTATGCAACGGAGAGTGCCCTCACGAGTAACGCGTCCGTAAAGGCCAAACTTGACGCGGTCAAGGCTGCACAGAAGCCGCCTTTACGACAACTCATTCTCGATGGCGACTACTTTTTGGCGACAGTGCTCTCTTCGACTCTGACTAAGCTCGTTATGCGACACTCGGAGATCTCGAATGACGCTGCACGGACGAACGCTCTTCGTGCAGAGGCCATGCTGATCATGATCTCCATCATCCGCGCTGGCCAGTCACAATTCGTCAAGGCTCCCATTGACGAGGACTCGGTAGACCGAATCATGTCCTGTGTGAGGTCTCTTGCAGAGTTCCAACAAAAGAAGGATCTTGAGGTCGCCTTTTTGGACGACACAAGACAAGCATTCAAGTCCATGGTCCAGGTCGAAGAGAAGAAGCGGGCTGCCAAGGAAGCGCTGCTTCAGGCCAAGAACGCCATTCAAGTCGATGACCTCGTATCCATACGACAATTGAAGCCCAAGAACGCCATTGACAATGCAGATGAAGCGGAAGTGGATCTAGAAAAGGCCACTGGCGGCGATGCGACCACGGAGGATCTGACGTCGAAGCTCAGCCGTGTCGTGCAGCTCACTGGTTTCTCCGATCCAGTGTATGCCGAAGCATATGTGCAAGTACATCAGTTCGACATCATTCTCGATGTTTTGCTCGTCAATCAGACTCGTGACACGTTGCAGAACCTCTCGGTGGAGTTTGCCACACTAGGAGATCTCAAAGTGGTGGAGAGGCCGACGACACAAAATCTCCCCGGGCTCGACTTTCTCAACGTGCAGGCTACTATCAAAGTCTCATCTACGGATACAGGTGTCATCTTTGGCAACGTGGTATACGATGGGCCTGCATCGACCGAGTCGAATGTGGTTATTCTTAACGACGTCCACGTCGATATCATGGACTACATTCAGCCCGCTTCTTGCACCGAGACACAATTCAGGACGATGTGGACCGAGTTCGAGTGGGAGAACAAGGTCAACATCAACACCAAAATGCCTGCTGGATCTGGGTTGCGAGACTTTTTGCAACGCCTCATGAAGGTGACGAATATGAGCTGTTTAACACCCGAAGCAAGCTTGGAAGGCGAGTGTCAGTTCTTGAGTGCTAACCTCTATGCTCGAAGTGTCTTTGGTGAGTCATCAGCGCGGCTTATCGTTCGCAGTGCAACCATACTGACTTCTACATCTAGGCGAGGACGCTCTAGCAAACTTGAGTGTAGAGAAGGAAGGTGAGAACGGCCCCGTCACTGGATTCATGCGGATACGCAGCAGATCGCAAGGTCTTGCTTTGAGCTTGGGGTCACTCAAGGGTTTGACCAAGATTGGCGAGATGATGCTATGAGTGAGGCCTATGCGATATAACGTGGGATGAAAAGAGGACCAAGAGGCCGAACAGGTCACAGCCGAAATGGGTCAAGTCCGAAATAGGTCAGGCCGAACTAGGTGAAACAGGTCAGAAGCTGAAGACCTTTGTGTTCGTATGGCTGTCCCGTCTGCATTGTCGTCGCATTTGAGCTCGCCACGGGGGAGAAAGTACGACCCAGATATCCCCGGGTTCGATAGTACAACGTGCCATGATGAGACTATTATAGATTCATCATTCATCAAATTGACAAGTTCGCTCAGGAACAAAACTGCTAGCGCGTACTGGAGAGTCAGAGCGGTGCCAGATCTCTGATGTACAAAAGAAGACAAATGCCAACGACGGGCACTACTTACGATCCACTACATACAAGTGGAACATAAGAGACCCGATCCCGCTAGAGTCTCTCTGTCTACAGGCTGCTAGTGCCACGCCGTAGAACTATCTAACAGCACCATCTCTGTCTGTATAGAAGCGACAGGTACCTTACAGTAACGGGATAGGGAAAGCATGCTACAAGCTTAAAGTTATTACGGAAGTGAACGAGAAAGGCGCTGCAGTTTGGCGGCATTGAATGACCGTTCATAGCAGAGCTTGTTGTTCAGTCAGTTGAAGTTGAAGCCGTATGCGCTTGGTGAAGTGCAAACGGCGGGAGTAGTATTACAGCTTGCTGTTTGCGTTCCGGTGAAGGTTCTGGTTATGATGGTGAAGCTTCTGCTGCCTGCACTAACCTGGTAGCAAACAGGAACGAGTTTACTACAAAACGACCGTCCAAAGACGAAGTCCGGTCGACTTCCAGAGGCACCCTACCCTCTAGTTGAAGCGACAACACGTCAACCATGTCCACCGAGCTTGGAGACATGGCAAACAGCCGATCTGAGAACGAGAAACCCCTGTGCTCGCCATCAGAAAAGCCTAAGATCGTTGGCTTCTTCGGTGTCCCGGGCAGCGGCAAAACAACATCTATGCACCGTCTAGAGAAGAACTGGAGCCCGTCAGAAGTCGCATTCTTCGAAGGTTCCGACATCGTTGCCCGGCACGCAGGCGGTCTGCAAGCTTTTAAGAGCAGCAGCGAGAGTGAAAAGCTTGCTATACGCCACAGAGCCATACTCTCCATTCAGCAAGAATGCGTTGATACCAAGAGACTCGGAGTCGTTACTGGACACTTCAGCTTCTGGCCAGAGGCAAACGCCGACCTGGAAGAAGTCATTACCAAAGCTGATTTGAACGTTTACACGCACATTCTGTACTTTGATACTCCAGCAGATGTGATTGAGAAACGCATCGACACCGATACTAGTCGCCCTGAGCGCGAGAGGATGTCGGCAGCTCATATTCGTCGCTGGCAGGAAGTCGAGAAGAGGAGGCTGCGAGAAGTTTGCTACAAGAACGGCATTTTGTTCGTGCTTATACAAGACAGCTGTGTAGCATCGCACCTCCTCAATAGCTTCCATCTGCACGATGAGAACTACAATACCATGATGGCCATCGCACAGGTAAGCGAAGCGGTCAGCAGTCTGGTCAGTCTCACAGCAACCAAGCCAGATACTATGCTCGTCTTCGACGGTGATAAGACTTTGGCCGTGGAAGATACTGGCGAGCTTTTCTGGAAGCAAGCTACGAGCGGCCACCAGCCAGACCCGCTACGAGCTCTATTCAAAGCAGCAGGGTACTCGTACACCTCCTTCCATCAAGCGACCTTGCTGTATAACGAATTGGGCGACGAGAACCTGTTCGATGCTCTATGCAGCACTGTGGCATCCCAAGTGACGGTGCGTCCCGAGTTCATCAACCTGCTACGAAAGGTCGCCAAGGAACCGCACGTCGGCGCGATCGTGGTGACCTGCGGACTGCGGCTAGTTTGGCTCAAGGTGCTCTCCGATCTAGGGCTATCTGACAAAGTGAGAGTCGTCGGTAACGGACCAGAGTTATCCGGCTGTGTCGTGACGCCCAGTGTCAAGGCTGATATCGCGAAGTGCTTGCAGGAGTCTCACGAGATGTACGTCTGGGCTTTTGGTGACAGTCCTCTTGACCTGCCTATGCTCAAGCAAGCCGATCAGGCTCTGGTCGTCGTAGGGGAGGAGCAGAAGCGAAGCACTAGTATGGAGGCCGAGCTGAAGGAAGCCATCGATCACTGTGGCCTGCAGGCTCGGCAACTACTCTTTCCTTGCAATACTTCTAACTCTCTGCTGCTGGACAACTCCAAGCTACCCATCGTCCAGCTAGCGGACTTGGGCTTCATGCAAGCTCTGAATCCCCGCCGCATCCTGGCCATGGACGCGACTATGCGCACTGCGGCCAAGCTCTTGATGACACCCACCCGAGATGCGACGGTGAGCGGTCCTGCGCTGCGTGAAGCCCATCGAAACGTCGGACGGTATCTAGCTATCGAATATCTATCAGAGCATCTCGGCGTGCAAGAAACGAAGATCCACCACGTCCAAGGCGGTCTCACCAACGGCTATCGACTCCTCGACGAGAGCGGCACCACCATTGTCGCCCTGATGCGCGGCGGCGAGCCTATGGCATTCGGAATCAGCGATGTCTTCCCACTATCCGTCTTTCTGCACGCGAAGAAACCCGAGGACATTGGGCTTCAGCAGGTCAAGCGGCAGTCTACCGTGATCCTGGTCGACTCCGTGGTGAACAATGGCGAGACAGTCGCCGACTTCGTGCAACACCTTCGCAAGCTGAGGCCAACTATCCGCATCGTGGTTGTTGCCGGCGTGGTGCAGGCTGATGCGCTGCGTCCAGGGGCATTGTTGGAGCGGAGCTTAGCTGGGTATGGCAGTATCGATCTGGTTACGCTGCGGATCAGTCACAACAAGTATACTGGGAGAGGAGAGACAGATACTGGCGCGAGGCTTTTCAATACGACTTACTTGGAAAAGTGAATTCAGAATTTTTAGGGAGTAGTAGCACTAGGTTAGGAGGCCGATATCTTCTCTTCTCAGCGGCCTCTATTCTATCTTCTCTCTTCTTAGAGGCCTCTCTCTATCTTCTCTCTTCCCAGCGGCCTGTCTGTCTCTCCTCTCCTCGGCGGCCCGTCTCTATCTCTTCTCTTCTCGTCTCGGCGGCCTGTCTGTTCTCGTCTCTTCTCTTCTCTTCTCTTCTCTTCTCTTCTTACCTCTACCGGCTACAACATAGAGCATTTTTCTTTACGCCTATCGCGGGCTTTCATCTTCATTGCGTGTGTTCGCGTTTCATTGTTGACCTGGACAATATTCAGTCAGTGCGGAGGCCTGCTATCTGCAGTAGTTGTATACACTCCTGGCGCCATCATGATTATGAGGGCCATGCGGTACATATGATCGCTGACACTCTCGGGCGAAGCTATGCCTCGGATTACCCAGCCCCCCGGGCAGTCTGTTTCAAATTCTCTATAAGATAGAAGAACTGGAAAGGCGAAGCGCTTGTTTGGGTCTCCTCCATAGTGGGCTACATGTAGTGTGATAGTGGAGTGTATGGAAGATTGGAAGTGGACTCGCTGTGGAGAGACGATCGGCATCGCGCACGAGTCATACGCTCAAGTCATGTGACAATTCGCCTGGTTGGAACTGTGTGAACATTACCCATCAACCACATGGCAACAGCAGGACAATGGCAACAGACGAGACCCCCTGGATGGGCGCATTTCTGCGCAGGCGCGTATGTGATTCGCGCTCTTCCATTTGCGCGGCGCTAATTGGTCGACCACCCACAGAACAGGTGGAATGGCTGCGACCATCATTACGTCTCCTCTCGACATCGTTAAGACGCGCCTGCAGTCCACACTCAATACAAGCGGAGAATATCCTCGAATGCGTGGTGGAACTTCTCAGCCAAACAACGTTGTGTCTTGGATTAAAGAAGTTGGTCGACCTGTGCGAGACACACTGTCTATTGTCGGAGCCATCCGCAGGAACGAAGGGATACTTGCTCTTTTCCGAGGCCTTGGTCCGAATCTTGCGGGTTTTGTGCCTGCTACAGCTCTGAAATTCCTGGTCTACGGCAACACGAAAGCGGCGCTTGTGAGGTTTACCGGAGTGGAAAATGGATGGACACACCTCAGTGCAGGCATGACGGCAGGGATTGTCACTTCCACGGCAACAAATCCGTTCTGGGTAATAAAGACGCGATTACAGCTTGATCAGTCGTGGGATCCATCGGTCGGGCGACAATTAAGGCGTTACAGAAATAGCATGGACTGTATCAAAGAGACGGTGCGACAGGAAGGCATGAAAGGACTATATAAGGGGCTCAGTGCAAGTTACATCGGTACATTAGAGACCGCCGTGCAGTGGACGCTGTACGAGTACCTCAAGTCGAGCTTGAGATCGGGCGACGAGCACGCTGGTAGCGTCAGTCGCTCAGTGGAGGAAGCAGTCTCTGCAGGTTCCAGCAAGCTAGTCGCCGCGCTGGCGCTCTACCCTCACGAGGTTTGTCAGGAAAGTCTTCTGTATGCTCTATGCTGACTAGAAGTAGGTTCTCAGGACACGGCTCCGGGAGGCGCCAGCGAAAGGAACGTCCCAAGTCCAGGTTGGACTTCGCGAATGCTTGAGGACGATAATCGCAAGAGAAGGGTTCAAAGCACTTTATGGTGGCCTTGCTGCCCACCTCCTACGCGTAGTACCTTCTTCGGCAATAGTTTTCAGCGTGTACGAGGTGACGCTGAGACTTTTCCCTCAGCAGAACGAACTTGGAACTTAATAGCAGGAAGGCGGCCCAAGGTACACGCAGGCGACACATCCCACTCACTGTAACCATATGTAAAACTTACTGTATAATATGACTTGGAGGTACTGTCGTACAGAGATGCCTATAAACTGATCGTCTGCACAGACAGCACGGCTACGCTCTCCGCAATCTCGATCGGCATCTGTCAGAGTATTACGTCTACCCCCGAAGCTTCCGAGAGATTATATCCCAGCGATTTAACGGCGTATCGTTTATCGTACAGGAAGATGCTCTACTCCCAAAAGCATACGGCCTACCCATCGAAGCAATCGCTTCACTAGGAGGGGGATTCTTATGCGACGAGAAAAACTATGACTTTATAAGCACTAGCCGAACACGAACAGCGTAGTACTCTAACGGGCACGGATAGAGGTCGTCGCGAGAAGAGAAGGAGTATTAGACGAGACTTTAGGTTCAGTTATTCTGCTCGAAGTCGGGAAAACAACGATAGTTCGTCGTCCGCATCGAGGAAGGGGAAGCGATAGTAGATATAGTACCTATACCTGAAGACGCGCTAGCTAAGAAAAAGGCGATCTCGTAGGACTTTAGCGAGATGCGTATAGAGAGGAAACTATAGCTCGAGGTTATAGATACTAATATTGCCTAGACGGACTAGTAGAAGCGAACAGACTAGGTATAATTACCTTCTACGTCTAATCGATAGTCTATCTATACCTTAGATACTACCTAAGAAGGACTAGATACCCGCTTTTAGGTATAGAATACCTAGTAAGCGTAGAATAATCCCTTACGAGGATCCCTAGAGTATTTATTTAGAACTGCTAATTAATTACTAATAAGTAAAAACCCTAATAATATATACCCCTTAGGTATATATAAGAAGTAGCCGTTACCTATCTATAACTATAGATTTTAGGAAAGTTATATAAT
>KZ105528.1:0-18110 GCA_000504405.2 Mycosphaerella sp. Ston1
GGCGAGAAGAGTACCGTTATTATAGTATATAAAATGCGTCTGCGGGTGTATTCCCAGATATATACGCGAATTGCGTACGAATAGGCGTAAATATAGGCTTTGCACTAGTTTGGAATTTTGATTTACACTAGTCCGATATGTTTTGTCCTCTTCCCCGGTTTGGAGCTCCGTTCAAACAAGCGTAAAGTGGGGTTGCGGAATAGAACTTCTAGCCGAGTGGGTTGCAATATGACTTGGCACTTTCTCCTCCGCATACTCTGGAAACAGTCTCGATTGCTCTATGCTACTGGGTACAGGTAGTGTCTACGACTGTGGTTATGGGGACTACAATATCCCAGAGGATTGGGACATCTGCCGGTAGCCTCTCTGAGGGCTTGGCCAAAGCGCAAAATGCCACCTCGGAAGATAGCATGCCGTAGAGATTAATTATCATCATGTGCATATGGCAGCCGGCTGGCCTCCGCTGACTTCTTGGACACTCTTTCGGAGTGTCTGCTCCTGCGTCCTCGTGTCGGTGTCGTGAGTGTCTTTGGGACCGTCTTCCACCACAGCGAAATGTCGCTGTTGCAAGTCCTTGCCCAGCTCAAGCCTGCGAGCCATGACTTCTCCGGTGATGGCGCACCTCGACCACTTCTCGTGGAATCACTGCTGTATCAAGCACTAGCAGTTGCCTGTCCAGCTTGCTGTTGTCCCCCAGCCAATACTTTCTGCCTCAGAACCTCTTCAACCACGCGCAAGCTGTTCGCTTTGCCGTTGACAATATTCTCTAGATCCTTGATATTCTTGCCTAGCTCTTCAATCTTGCCTTCGTAGAACTTCTGCGCGCTCGCAACGTCCTTTTCCACGTAGAAGCCTGTTCCCACATCGACCAGTACCGTCTCCGTATCCGCAAGCGTTCCAGGCACGTAGAGAGATGAAGTCAGCGGGACGAGGAGGGGCTTGCCTAGACATGTGTGCATGAGTATATTGCGCATCGTGTCGACCTTTTTGTTGGCATACCTTTGGTGCTATTGGCGATACCATTCTTGATGCTGACTATGCAATCACGAAATTTCTGCTGGGCTGTGCGCAGACTCTGATATGAGTTGGTCAGGTGCTGGACCTCATCGTCCAGCTGTTTCTTGACTTGGGAGAGCTGTTGCGTAGAGAGTTGCGCAAGGTCGACTGCGGCAGAGTCAGGCCTGGTCTCTTGATTTGCACGTGATGTGGCTCCTTCTCTTACTCTGCTGGCCTTGTCCTGCCATCGCGAGCAATTATTGCAATGCCTATGTCAGGTAACGACTGACTTGACTTGACGGGAGTTGAGTTGTACGGAATGCAGCCGAACTACCAAAGTGCTTGGAGCTAGGTACATGTAGCCGCTAGAACTATTCCATACTAGTTCTATGCTTAGAACTATCGATAAGTTCACTTAGACTTTTGAGTTCCACCACGTCACCTCTAAGGCTCTACCACTGCTCCACATCTCATGAGTGCCTCCACTCTCATAGACCCAAGATCCCAGTCGCCTGGCCTGCGGCATCAGTGCGTACGTGTGTGTATACCGTATTGCACCAACTTTGCAGCTATTAGGTGATATGCGAAATCCGTACCAAGACTCCTCCAGCATTAGGCAATGTTGTCGAAAGGTTTCAGTATGCAAGGGTCCAGATCGCTTGCCTTTTGCGAGGATGAGCACTTGTGATATGGGCTGGCCTAGGGGTCAACAATCGCTTATTCGCGGATGCTAAGGTCAATGTTCTAGTGTGCGAAAATGGGGATCTCGAGGACAAGGTTTCACTCTTGATTTGTGAGAACAGAAAGTATCTATGACTTCAGCGTGGTTGAACATGACGAGCACAATCGATGGCTATTCTACAGTCTGACGATCGCGCCGCCGGAGCATTGAAACAGAGGAGTGTACTCAGTCAGCGTAGCAGCGACGGTGGGCGGCGTAAGTGTGATCAACGAATCACACTTCAACAGATGGCTCAAGAACGGACTACGACGGCTGGGAACAACTTGGCGATTATGAGTGGGCTGGGAAACGCCTCATTACCGTACGTACCATGAGTAGCTCACCAAAGAACAGACGAAGCCTGACACTAGAAAATTGCCCGCAGTGCCTTTGTCCGGAGCTCCTGCTTTGCGTCACCTTAACCAGAAGTGCAACACCAGAGCTCGGCTTCAAGTGGTGTAGGACCAGTAAATAGCAGTCTTCAACCTTCGCAGTAGCCGCATCAAAAAATATTCGAACACGTTCCCTGTTTTCTCCCTTGGCTTGACCGGTAAGTAGTTGTCCTCGGTTTTCGTCATCTGCTGTCTCTTGAGAAGAAATGTAAGTCTGCCTGCTTTCCCCCTTTGCGAATCAGCGACATCAGCATAATCTTCAAGCATGCACGTGTGCACATATATCCAATACGAGTTCGAGATCGCTCTGCAACTGCACGAGAAATAAGGGTGTACAGCTTCACAGTTCGAGAGGTTCAGACCACCCTTTTCGCTTCAATTGTTGAGACGAAGAACTCTTTCCACGAAGTACTCAGACCCATTACCCATCATGCTTCTCCCACTCACTCCTTCTTCGTCTCCTCCTACTCACTCCTACTTCGTCTCCTTCTTAGCCTCCATCATCGCTGTCTTCGAAGACTCAACAGAAGCTGATCAATTTTAAGCCTGGATAACGAGGCTGCGCTCGAGTCAGTCCACGAGCCAAATGCCAACGCATTCAAAGGACTTTCACATCAGTTGCCAATTTTTCTGCCGCCTGGATAAACCCTCACCCTGAATCGCGACGAAATATCTCGAAAGCCATTTTTGCTGGGATCACCGGGGCGAAGGGGGGAGCATCGGCCGGATAACACGGCTATAAGTCTGCACATGTTCAGAGACGTGGCTATAGGGGGCGCACGCTCTCAGTTGCTGTTGGAATTGAGTCTCCTGCCCATGCCTCGTAGAAACACTCAACGTGGTCCGTGCGCTTGCAAAGCCTTGATATTTTCAGGGGTCTCTGACTTTCACAGTACATTCTCGCATTTACATGGTAGTGCCGTAGTTCTCACAAGGAGTCGAGCACAGAGTTCTCGTAGCATTGTGAGCACAAAAGCAGGCGGCGGAATAGCTATGGCCTGAACGGGGAACTGCTAGCAAGGGGTACCATAAGGGGCGTATGGAGGTGCTAGCGAACGGTTCAGTACATGTGCCTCGATGGATGTCGTTCAAACTGGGAACTTTGAGCTTCAGAACAAACAAGCATCTTCGCAGAGCCTTTCACGTGGCCTTTTCACCTGCTCAGTCGTTTGTCAGTCACATGCAAGCAAGCAGCTTCTGACAGCAATACCACCGAAGTGCCACCTACAGTACAGCAGAGGCTACCTAACGATCGAACACCAAGCACGCGAACTCGTCAGACTGATGATGCCATTTGACCGGAAATCATTTCCTCCTCGCAGGCAGCTTCTGGCCATCACTCAACAAGCGGGGATACTGCTAAGCGGCGAGCAGAAGTACTCGCTACCCAGACCAGACCAATCAATGTATCATGTTTCTCATCGTCGTGGATTGTGAAAGAACAGTCCGCCATCGTCAGGAGTATTGAGTGTCATCGCAGTGCTGCCTCACCTTCTCTCTGTTGCTTAGAAGTGATGTGAAAGGCAGTATGCTCACTCCAAGTACTACCACCGGTAGATTGATCGGAGGGGAGATGACTTCACGTAAGGGAGCCCAATGGCACGAATTTTACAGGACATGTGATATGTGTTTGGCACTGTTTAGATCTGGACAGACAGGGGCTACTGTGAAATTTTTCTTGTTGACGTTCAAAGTTCGGTCTGGATTGAGCACTACCTTACCGCACCCTGGATGGAATACCTACTCCATGTTGCAGCATCAATGTCATTGGATGAATTGATAGCATTGCTTGGAAAGAGTCCCAGTAGATAAACGAGAAGGATGCGAAGTGAAGCAGTTTGGTTGTTTCGCAGACGCCCAAATTCGCCTGAAGCATGCATGATTTGATCCATAGCGTGAAATGATGTGACGTTGTGCTTCAATTACGGCATCGGATGCTATCAGCTCGCCAGAGCCACATGGCTAGCTTCCATTGGTGCATGAACTATGCCGGTACAACTAGAAGCTGTGTTCACAGTCTGCCTATGTGTAGATGGAGTTACCCCAGGGATCATGCCGGCTTGGATGAGCGAAGGCATTCCCGGTTCTCTCCAACCCGGTTGTCCGTTTGAACCCACGTTGTCGACATGATTGAGGGATCTGAACACTTTCGCATGTCAAGGTAAGTTAAGTTTTTTTTTTTCCACAGCAGTGAGCTAATGTTGTTCGTTAGTGCATTGGCCTTTTGCGCGGAACTTAGTCAGAACGATCGATGAGCTCATTTTTTGATCTTCAGTGTCAAACTGTAGTCTCTGGCCGATCTCTGGTCTGGAGCCTCACGTCCAGCTTACGTTAGCAGAGTCTTGGTGCGAACCGTGTGCTGCTCCATCCTCGCTACTTGTACTTACTAAGCAGGAGGCTTCGACGATAGAATCGACCTCATGCAAGGAGGGCGATGAAACTTCTAGAGGACAGTAATGGCGGCTCTCACCCATCTTCGTCTAGCCACAAGAACCATAATACTCTCCAATCATCTCGCCAACGCACGTTGCACGATATTGCAACATACAGAGATGACGAACAGCCGGAAAATGAGATCATTCTGCCAATTGAACTAGCATGGCGAGATCGTGGCTTCGGATTGCATTTCAACTTGCTGTTTTTCTTGGTTGCCCAATACAGACAGTGCAGAAACTTCGCGTCTGCCAGGGAAATCGCTGTGCGGATTTAGTAATGGAATGGGACATCGATGATCGATCGAACTGCACAACCTGCAGTGTGTGACTCCCCGAAGCTCCAGCATGGCCTATATCGAGGCGAGCCCCTGAGCAGATGTTCCTTAGGCGGCGGCCTGGATGTCAGGATAGAGTTTACTCGGCGCGGACAAAATCAATGAATGATGCATTGTTCTGATGGCGCAAGCACTGGTGTCGTCCCCTTGTCGGAATCTGTTTAGGTGTAGAGAGGCCCAAACAGGCTCTAGCAGTGCAATACCCGTGTGCGTCCAATATTGTCGTCTGCTGTCCCAGAGGTCACGTTGAAACAAGCTTTTTCAATAGCGTCGGACATAAGTGCGTTGTAAGCAGGGATGGCTAGTTCTACCCCATGCCTCCTTAGTTCTACCATACATCCTGGTTCCGTCGTCATCTGAGAGCGCTCAGTCCGACCACGTTCAGTCTGTGGCTTCTCACGGTCGCCTGGTCTGCTCGACCGTAAGTGAGGGGATCCATCCCTTTCTTCCATGTGGCACTAGCAGAACGACGCTCTGAAGATGTTCGTCATGGTAGCTTGATAGGAACGCTTCTTCGACAACCCTCCCACTGGTTAGACGAGCCCTAATCAGCAGTCTCTAACGCATCGAGGGCCGAACTCTTTGGAGGGATCTAGGTTAATTCTGCGCGATTATAGCACTTCTGGTCTCGAAGCGCCATCACAGCCAGAGCTCGGCGTGTATGAGCCCGGCAGCTCATTGGTGACGTGAACTGCTCGTCCTCGGACACGTCGTGAAGGTTCCCACACACTGCAATGGCAGCTCAGTAAGGTAGTCTGTCGTGATCACACTGTGCGAAGGGTGCTCTCGAGCTACGAGGATTGACAGAAATTCGACCAATGATTCCAATCCAAAGAGATATGTTAGGTCCTAAACTAGGATACCCATCGAGATCACATCTCTTCTACACACAAGCCATCAGAAATAAGGCTGCTCATCGAACATACAGTACGAGCACATGGAGGAGAAGTACACAGTGTCATCGGGCGCCGCTCAAGGCTACAAGAAATCAGCGCCGACGCTGTCCAGGACGGGCAATCGAACGGTATAAAGAACGTGTGTACCACCGCGACAGCACTGGTTTGTTACCATCCAACACACAAGAAGCCAAGCAGTCACAATCACTCCTCGACGATGGCCCCCTCCACTCTAGCACTGTTCCGGCTGTGTATTGCTCTGGCCATCTTCATCGCCTACGCAAATACTGCAACCATCCCACGGGACTTGTCAACGAACTTGGTACCGCACTTGATCGAAGCCCGAAGTGAAGACGGGGCCCAATCCCACCCTAAGAAGCCTGCCACGCAGTCCGACAAACACGCTGCTGGTGACGCTGCTGGTCAAAACGCTGGTACCTCAAAGTACGTAGACATCACAGAGCTCGCACGAGGAGGCGTGGTGAAACAGCGTTTCCCAATCGATTTCAAGCATAAGCTGCCCGCAACAATTCCTGAGAATGGCTATGTTCCCCCTGCCGAATATTGGCAGGAGCGCGGCTATCCAGTACCAGAGACGACGACCAACCAGCCAGACCGGTACGTACGCAAGAAAATACCCCGGCCTTGGACCATCAATGCTAATGTAGAGAGGCACAGATTACAGCCATGCGGCGCAACGAGAGAGTTCCTCGACCTGGAAGGCGGATCTTACGGCAACGTCGTCCTCGGCAACACTCATATGATTTCCGAGAAGTTGTGCGCTCCAGGAAGTATTAGCAAGACATATTCCTTCAGTTACTCATACTCGGTGAGCGTGCAAGCTGGACCTGACTTGGTACGTCTCTCGTCCATTCATTCATACCCTACCTTACCTTAGTCTGGAGACTAGATCTCCTCAATCTGACTTGTTCATCTAGAAAGGCACGGTCCTCTCATCTTCGAAAGCACTGAAGGATGTTCTTGATAAAATTGGTCTACGAGGTGGTTTTGCCGTTACGTGGGGGTCAGTTGATCCGTCTGAACTTCACGTATTTTACCGGAGCTGATGCTGACGATGTTATTTCACAGTACGGCTACTACAACCTCGTACTCGAAGACCTGGGGTCCACCTCAACAACATCCCTTTGTACTGACATTCAAACCAAACATCCTGATTATGCACGGTAATGGAAGAGTGCGCGACACCCCCCTATCTCCCCTCCCATATCTCTCCTCCCACCCCTCCCCCCATCCTTTCCCTCCTCTCCCCTCCCCTCCTCACCAATAAAACTCACACCCCCATCTGACCCCCCAAACCAGACAGTCACAGCCAACGCCTTTGGCGCAATCTGCAGCCGCAGCGCACTCAGCAAATTCCAACTCCACATCCCCCTGGTCGACAGCATCGAATGCCAAAATCCCAAAAACGCCTGTGGCCCCAAAGGCACGTATTATTATATTCTATATACCAACCCAACCCGCACCACCCCCCGCAAAAAAAAAGAAAAAAAAAAACTGACACGTCTGAATTATATTATACAGGTATTTACGATAGCTGCTTCTTCCTTGGCTTGGCAGCTCGCACGATTTGTCCGAATCGGAATCTGGGCCCGACGCCGGAAGTAGGATTGAGGTGTTGTGGACATTGGCAACTGCCACTCATAGGTCTTGGCACACAGCAGTAGATAACCTCGGTTTAAGTAGTTATATAGTAAAAACAACAACCTCCTTTAAAGCAACTATAGAGTTCCCTACGCCTTTAATAGAGCCGAAGGTAGGGCTTAGTGCTATATAAGGATCTTAGATTAAAAACATCGAATAACTCGGATTATCTAGTATTAGACATAACGACGGAAGACTACTCGATTAGCGGCTCTATAGCAATATTGCCGTTTAACCCCCTAAACTGCCTTTAGTAGAGATAACGAGTTAAGCGCGATACGAGACTACCTAATTACCTGCCGAAAACATCGACTTACTTAACCCCTCTTATACCTAATTTCCTATATTAGTAGGTAGGAACTAGACGGAGGGCAGGTAATCCTTCCGAAACCTTCTATTTTAGATTATACTTGCCGTAGTTAGAAGCTACTTTCCTTATAACTAGCCGGTAGCAATACTTTTAGGGCAGCTATATTAAGTACGTAGCTATCCGCTGTTGTTGACTTCCGTTAATCCCTTATCCCTCTAATAATTATCGACTACTTATATATATATACGATATAATAACACTCTGCAGACGTTATTATTAAAGGACTAAGTCGAATACCTGTTATTAGGCATTACTACTAATAAGTACCGACCCCCTGCGAGACCGCTAAAGCAGACTCTTCTTCCCTTTCTATACTAGTACGATTATGCTCTCCTACTTCATAATCTGGATACCTCTTAATCCTTATACCGGAGGATTCGTTTTCAAGATTAAAATCCAGAACTATTAGACCCTTTACTAAACCTATTACTAACCCCGGCAGAGGCATCGCTAAAGAGCGATAGTAAATACGACCCGGCAACTAACTAACAATCGGGTAATAGTAGGAGCAGCTTGCTATTAATTTCAAGTCTGTCCCTAGTAGACGGACTACTTAGCGACTAGCTATACTAGAGACTACCTGCTTTATACCGGCGAGTTCCTAATTTCAGTCCGCTAACCTTACCGGCATAATACCTATACTAAGACGAGTCCGGGCTAATTCGGACAAGGATAACTAGCGGGCGACTAGAGACTACTATTACCTTAAGAACGCATTTAAGTACCGAACTATAAGCAGACCTCCCGCTATCTATCGTTGCGGAGGCATTAGCATTAACGTTAGCGTTAGATTAGCTAGAAGGTTTACTCTAGTTAAGTAGAAAGGACTCTACAGAATACTTAGACACTAGCGAAGTGCTATTAGAAGAAAATCTATACTACGTTACCTTTCCCCTAAGAGCATTCCGCTATCCCCTAACAATATCGATTAACAAACTCGATACCTTCTATACGGGCCCGGGGCAGGACGCCTCGATATAGGTTAAGAGGTGCAAGCTCGCTGCCTACGCAGCTACGAAAGAATATAAGCTAGATGCCAAGATAATAGCTAATGCAAAGCTCCTTACGCTAACTAACAATTTGGCTAGTCTAGCTATAGTATAGTACGAAAGTTTACTAGTCGAGGTCTGCGAGGATTTCGCAGCTATATTATAGAAACTGCTAGCCAGATTTAATGTAGTTGCGGCATTAGACGACGGTAGCGTTCTAGAGGAATTCTCGAAACTGAAACAAGAAAAGGCAGAAACCGATTCCTAGTATGCCGAACGCGCGCGAAAGATCTTTAATACTATCGATCCAAGCTATACTAGATAGAGAGGAAAGGTCCTAGAGAAGTTTGCGAATAGGATTAAGGATAACTTAGTATTACGATTAGTCAAAATCGAGATCGGTAGAGCGAAACAGTCCGGAAATCTGGCGACGCTAGATTTCAATACTCTGGCCTATATTATGTCTGCCGAAACTGCGGCGAAGCAAGAATACTAGAAACCGAAGTCAGCTCTTAAGGAGGACAGGGAGTTCTAGATAAAACTAGCGCAGACATAGGCGGAGACGATGCAAAACTTTATAGAGCGCCTTATCTCGATGCAATCCCGTCCGCAACCCTAACCCTAACTAATGCCTCCGCTATAGGTATACTAGGGTTACTAAGGATACTAAGGGTAAGGTTATTAGGGAAGAGGGCAAGGGTATTAGGGTAGAGGTTACGACAGCAGAGCTTCTAGTACGAATACATAGCCTCAACCTAATCGTAGAGGAGGGCGACTACCGCTAGGCAACGTATTAGGCAACGCTTAACGAGAACTAGGGAACTAGAGCGGGCCCTTATAGAATCTATAGCAGCAGGCTAACGATTCTAAAGATTCGTATATGTCGTCGAAGGGGATTACCCTACGCCGTAGCAAGAAGGCGTACCTATTTATTATATGCTTTGTATATAAGAAGGTTATCGAGAATCCTTAAGACGCTAAGGGTTATTACGCCGACTGTCCGGATTGTCTAGAGAAGATATTACCCTTATAGGAACAGTTGCGCCGACAGAACGAGGACAGGGACTGCAAAGCAAGTAACCGTATACGGAATAGGGGGCATTCTGTAGACACTACTTATATCTATGCCTATATACGAGCTTACGACTTAGCACCGGGTGCAGCCCTAGGTAAGGATATGCAAGTTAACTATCGATTACTAACCTAGGGGCTTAATATACAACAGCCCTCTATTAGGGTTAATGCGGTCTAGTACGACGCGATGCCGGTTTTAACTAGGGATACGAACCGAGTATCTAAAGAGAACAGATATCCGGCTAAACAGAGCAAAATTGTACGCCTTAAAGTATTATCGGAAGCTCTTAAGCGAGCAATCGCTAAGCAACTACCTTATCCTCGTATAGAAGAAGTACTAGATTCGCTAGTTATTAGAGCGGATTACGACCTAATAGAACCGGTACGACTAGTAGACTTCGCTTTGCTATAGGCCTAGCAGAGCATCGCAGCGTTTCCCTATAATTAGCAAAGTATTTCACCCTTCTATTATACTTAACGGACTATTGCACCAGCCCTACGCACTTAGTATAGCAGTGCAATATTCCCGAACTTCGTTCCTAGTATCGGCATACAGGCTATTTAGATAGACGGGGAGGGAAGCGGTTACTAACATTAAGATATAACGATAGAAGAGGGTGCCCCTACAGGACTATAGAAGTTGCCTAAGCGTAGAAAGAGGGCGTATGCCCCTATTAAATACATAAGTAACAAAACAGTAGACTAGTATTAAGAATTTATGCGAACGGATATGCTACCGGGCATTATATAGGCTATAGTTTTCGACTAGAGTCCTAAGATTTTGAGCAAGGTTATAAAGGGTTTTATACGAGAGCGAGCGCGCGCCCCTCGACCTGATGCTGCTGCGATAATCGAGGCCGAGGACTATATCCTAGAGGAGTCTTACGTTGGAGCAGTCGCGTCCAACACTGTTACTTGCGATAAAGGATGCACCTACGACCTCGACGATAAGATTAACGGAGAGGTTATCCGAAATTTCTATACTATAGTGTCGATTACTTATAATTCGTCGAAGAGGGCACGCGCACTTACCTTCTTCGTTCCGGACACCTTATTAGATAGAGGTTCTATACTGAACCTAATGCCTATAGATTAAGTGCTCGAGCTGAGATTGCTACGCTATATAAGCTCTCGATACTAGAAAGATATAATAGCGGCTAGAGGTTATAGGTTCTAGCTAAAAGAATTCGTAGTCTTTACTATCTAGATTGCAGGGTGTTCGTTTAACATCCTAGTATAGGTGCTACTACGCAAATCGATATTCTCTTTATTACTCGGTCGACTATTCTTACGCAAGGCAGCATGCATCGAAGACTATAGGGCCTAGAAGGTCTTCCTTCGCTAGAACGGAGCTATATTCGAGATCCTACGGTTAAAGCTACCTATTCCGGGTATGCTGCTAACAATCTATAACGGAAAGGCTATTAAGAATTCAATAACCTATAGTTAGCGAAAGGCCCTAGAAGAGGAGCTAAGGTATAAGTGTTTATAGCCTGCTATCGAGAAGAACGAGAAGAAGGTAGCATTCCGAGAGCAGGCTAAGGCGGAGTCCGAGACGGAGTCCGAAACGGAAGAGGACGATACTAAGGATAAGGACGAAGGGGCAGAAGTTTTTGTAATAGTAGTCGAAAAGCAGGAACTGGAAACATAGGAAAACGGGATACCTTAACAGGAACATAAGGTACCTTATCTACGCAAGAGAACCTTAGCCGACTTAATAGAAGCACGGAAGATATATCTTCCCCTTCCTATACGCATTTCGGAAAACTCGAGCAGTCGTTAGAACTCCTAGAACCTAACGACTAACCCTTACTACTAGGAACCCCTTGCTATTAACGCCGCTACGAAGTCTTTATAATAATAGCATCGCTAGTAGACGACGATCGTAGGTCGACTAGAAGTAAGGCGACGTAGGAAGTAGGACTGCTGCTACTCGGGTGCGAACAACGGGGAGGCAAGGGAGCGGTTGCCCGTACTGCGAGACAATATATTATTACTAACGAAAGTATGCTGGAGGAGTATAATTATCCGACTAGCGCTATTTAAAGATAGGTAGCAGAACGGAAAGCATTATATAAGAGATATAGGTTGCCGGCCGACAAGACCGGACTAAAATAGGTATTAAGGAGGATCAGAAGACAGGTTTAAGAAGGATATATCCCTATAGTATATAAGTTAGTAGAGGGGAGAAGGCGTAGTAATATAACTAAAGATAACAAGGTTACTGTATTCAGTTTAACTAGGGAGATTATTAACAATATTTGCGAACCGTATAACTTAGACAGCAAACCGTTAGAATGTAATAGCTATAAAATATATACTCGTTCCCGTTAGGAAGTTATTAACCTAATTCACCTTATTACGACGCTGCTGTTTGATATAGAGACCTATATATCGTCGGCACGGAACAACTAGGGACTAGCGTATAAGCAGAAGAGATACCGAGGGATAGATTAGGACGAATCGCGTATATAGTTACAGCACAAATCAGACCTAGAAAAGAGAGGGATCGACTAGGGCTCGTTTGTAGTCGAACTAATAAGGTTCCGACGCCGGCGAATAATAGAGAAGCAGGAGGCTAAACAGTTGAACTAGGTAGAAGCAGGAGGCCCTCCTCGAAATACGTACGGTATATATATAGGGGATATACTAGCTCTGATAATAAACGAACAAGAACCGTTAGGAGGACGTCTAAAAGGCCGGCATCCCCGAGTCGTAGTAATATATATAAGATGCAATGTCAGGATCGGGGGCACTATCTGTCCGGGGTGCGGAAACACTACAGCTAAGCATAATCGACCTATAGACAAAGAGGAGGATATACGGCGGATAATCGCGGGGACGAACAAGTATCGCTATAACTGTTCCGAATGTAGTATAGGGGATGTTACGACAGCTAACCTAGTAGCGAGTATAGACTAGGGTATAGGGCCAGTATATAGAACCTAGGTAGAATAGGAAGATTAATTAGAGATTAACAATTCCGATAAAGAAAACGAATACGCCGCATAGCTTAAACGATCAATCGACTATTCCGGTAGACTAGAGCTAGTAGGCAATATCGCAATTCCTGGATACATAACTGGACGCGGAAAAGAGGAAGGTCGGAGCACTAGAAAGGAACTTTAGGCTACTATATATCGACCAAAGCAGTATAGGAAGAGACAGCCTGTACCCCTAGCACCCGGACGCTATAAGGAGGAGGAAGAATATTCATTTAACAAAACCGGGTTTCCGGTAATAAGGCAGCTAGTAGAGTTTCGAAGGGATTTGCTAGAGGACTCAGATCTAGAGGTAGACGCGCGAATAGCTAAGCTACTAGAGATTAATAGCGAGATTATCGGGCTAATAGCAAGGACACTAGAGGATAAGAGGCTAGCGATAAGGTTGCTAGCTATATAGTTAGATGTGTTCAGAGACGGAGTGAAAGCACTCCCGACAACAGACCTAGTAATGCACCGAATTCCTACGTACGCTCGGGCGCGGCCGACAGTAGCAATACTGCCTAAATATATATACGAAGAAGAGAAATTCTAGGAGGAATATTTCCCAGAACTGATCGAAGCAGGAGTAATAGTATACGTGCAGTTACTATAGTATACGAGGACGAAATTTCTACGGAAGGCGAACGGTAAGCTACGCATTATCTATAACTATATACCGATAAACTAAGCTACGATTAAAGATAATTACCTAGGACAGAGAATCGAGGTTATCCGCAACAGACTAAACCGTAAGGAGAACGAGGTTTTCTTCTAGGCAGATGCAGCGAACGGATACTAGGCGGTACTACTCTAGTCGAATTATATATATAAGTCGGCTTTTGTATGCAAATATAGACAACTCGCGTATACCGTAATAGGGCAAGGATTAACCGGAGCACTAAGTATATTTAATCGGCTAAAGGACATCTTTAGAGGACCGATCCCGTCGCTATACCCGGAGAAGGCCCTTCCTAATATCGACAGCTTCGACTTCGGATAGTTTGTAGACGATAACCTTAGAGCGTATAGGACGTTCGACTCGATAGTGGACTTCCTGCATTATTACTATTTCCCTCGACTAAGGTAGGCAATTCTGATATTAAATCCGCGGAAATTATTCTTTTTTATAGAGTTAATTCGCGTACTAGGGTACAATTTGTCGTCGGAGGGAATTAGACCTTTATTAGACAAGTTAGTAGTGTTCCGCGAATACCCTATACTAACGAACTAGAAGGAACTAGATACCTTCCTATACAAGATGCTATTCCTGTCGTTACTAATACCTAGCCGAGCAGACTTAGTAACTACTATAAAGACCGCGATCCTGTTTAAGTTGAAGGACGTAGGGAAGAAAAAGCGACAGAGGGTAGTAGTAGGATTCAGGTAGAATAATAAGGCAGATCGCGCATTCTAGATAACGAAGGATACGGTGTGCAACAACATAATTAACGGCGGCGACCTAGGTCTCCAGTACTATCTAGCGACGGACGCGTTAGGAACAGGGGCAGGAGGCTATCTCTTCTAACTACTAGGCTGCGAACCCGGCATAAAGGCAACAGAGGTATCTACGGATCGCTATAGCATCGTAATATTTATAAGTTGGAGGTTTACGGATGCCGAGAGGAATTACTATGTTATAGAGAGGGAAGCATACGCAGGAATCCTAGTAATAACAGAGACAGAGTAGTTAATTAATAGGAGTCTATACCCTCTGATTTAGTATACAGATTACGAAGCACTATAGTTAATCCTGAATTCTGACGAGACTAGACGTAGCCGGATTCTAAGGTAGCAATACAAATTTGCGATGTATAACCTACAGGTAGTGCATATACTAGGAACTCAGAACGCGATCGCAGATAGACTCTCTAGATTATAGGGACTCCTATCGTTAAAACTGGACATCGCCTACGAACCGAATAAGACGTACCTTGCTATAGAAGTAGACCCGGCCGGGACGGCCGAACTTCGAGCGCTGTTAAAACTATAGGATCAATCTAAGTAGTATAGTAATATAGTATTATTCAAGATCTCTAGATATATACTAGAAGCTAATACCCGGTTCGGCTTAAACGCTGCTGCTGTCCTAAGGAATATTAGCAGACGAGCTCGGCAATACGTACTAGTAATGCTCTTAGACTTAACAGTATGCTTAGCACGGAAGGAGTTAAAGGGAATAGTACGGTGTCTTCTGCCTAGGGAGATTACTACGGCACTATACGAACTGCATAATAAACACTTACACTTCGCCGCTAATTTGATTATACGGAAGGCTCTCGGGAGATACTAGTAGCCTACGAGAAGGAAGGACGTTACGGAGTATACCCTTAGGTGCTTCTAGTGCTAAATGCTCGGTCTACTACGCCTATTACAGAGCCTACTTCCGATTATGTTATATCTGCCCTTAGACTGTTTTGCCTAGGATTACCTTAGACCGATATTACTAATATCGGCTAGGCGGAAGAGGTACATTTGGATCGGGGTAGATTATACTACGAGGAAATGTTTTATAGAGTCCGTTATCTTAGCCGATTCAATTATAACGAAGGATATCTACAAACGAAGGGTAACTGCGATCTATAGGCACCCTCTAGTAGTATATAACGATAATAGTTCCTATTTCAAAGGTAAGGTATTATAATACCTGCTAGAATTAAGGACGAAACAGGTTTTCGTATTACCGTAGTATCCGCAGTCGGTCGGATTAGCGGAGAGGTATATGCAATTAGTAAAGCAAGCCTTGCAGAAGGTACTGTAGGTAGACCCGCATCTAATTAGGGATTAGGATATACTATTACTACAGATTGAGATTAATCTTAACTAGAGGTATATAAGATTAGGAGGATACCTGCCAGATTAGCTGTTCTTCGGATTTATACCGAGATACGATAATATACCTATAGAAGAAGAAGTAGAGAACGAGATTAAATCGGAATCTATCCGACTAGGCCTTACGGGAGGAGACGACGCGATAATTGCAGCGACGAATCAGGTAGAGCGAATAGCTCGGTTAGAAGAGATAAGAGAGGAATACTCCGAGAAGAGGCTGCAAGATCAGACGCGCACTTCTTTAAACTTAATACTAGGGTAGAAAGCACTAAAGGAGGGGGATCTAGTCCTCCTCCGGAGGGTCGCACTTAATAATTAACGGAGTAGGAAGATAGAGGCTAGATAGGTTAGGCTATATATATTAAAAAGGATCTTATACTATAGGCGGTCCGCAATAATCTCCGATATAGTTACAGGGTCGAGAGTCGGCAAGTACTATATAGACAACCTGAAGGTTTTCTACCTACGTACATATTACGTTACGGATAGTAAAGGATAGCAGGATATAGCTATAAGGGCTAGGAAGACAAATAAGCAGTAGAGGAGAACGCCGAAGGAACTACTTAGTTTAGAGGATAACGAGGTAGAAAATGCTACGACGATACTAGACAACCCAGACAATATAGACGAGAAGTCAGACGATAACGAGTTCCTCTATTTGCTAGAGATAATAACCGAGGAAGACGTAGACTATTAGAAGGCCCGAGTAATCGATTTCGGGGAACTAACTAAGGATCTCTCGGATGCGACCGCATTCTCGAGATAAATGTGTAAGAGGGGTGTGTTATAATATAGAATAGGGGGATATAAATAATTGAATGCGTAAGAGGGGTATAACTGGAATAATTGAATGCGTAAGAGGGGTGTAATTAGAAGGGAAGTATAATTCCTAGGAGAATAGTAAATAGTAATAGCGGTATAGAAAACCTCAGCTTGGAAACCTTAGCTCAGAAACGAACACGTATATAACACGTATATAGGGCATACCTACCGCATATAACGGTGTGCGGACGCGGCGGCGGTATGCGGAAATCTTAGTTGCGAGACCTTAGTTAAGCCTATACAGCATATATATAGGACATTGCTACCCTCGAAACTATATCGACATATATACAATATCTATATACATAACATCTATATATACGACAACAACCGTTCTAAGCACTACGACAATCTAAGCACGGCGACTATAGCACCCGGCCTGCAACAGTAGAGAGAGTTAATAATCTATCAGATTAGGGTAAACTACTTAGCGCTCGTTAGACGGTGCTATATCAAGCCGGAGCCAACCTTCCTAGGCGGTAATACCTTTTCTTAGTTCGGGGATTTCTCCAGATTTAGTAATAAGGATATATAGTCTATTATAGATATGCAGGCTACCCTCGCGGACAAGAGAAAGAAATTATTCAAGCATAACGATATAATTAGCAGATTGTATCCTTTCCTAACCGCCCGTGTTCTAGTCGAGTACAGAATTAGCGCAGAGAGGATTGTCGGTTAGGTTCGCGAGCCGGGTAACCTGCCTACGATTGAAGACGAACAGGATAATTCGTAGGATAATTCGATACTATCGCTAACCCGGAGCGAACTTGTCGAAGAACTTTAGTAGCGGGCTAAGGAACCGAAGCGTAAACGTGCCTTAACGATTGAAGAGATCTATTAGAAGCGGGCCGAGATTTATTAGAAGTAGGCTAAGGGAAAGCGCAAGGCCCCTAGCGCTAGGCTAGAGGAAGAGGATACTCTTATGCTTAGAGGGCTAGAGGAAGGGGATGCTCTTATGCTTGGAGAATTAGTATCTAATAACGAGTTCGCTATACATAGGGCGCTGCCTAATCCGACGACTCCGGCATCTAAGGAGACTGCGTCTAAGAAGACTTTATCTAAGCAGCCAGTAGCTAGGAGGCTATTAGCTATTATACTAGTAGCTAAGAGGTCCCGGTCCAAGCTATTATTAGCTATAAGGGCCGAGCCCTTAGCGCCCGAGTCCTCGGACAAAATGCTTTCGACTAAGCTATTAGTAGCCAATCTGCTAATGCCTAAGCTACGGCCCGAGAAGGCCTCTAGAGCTATAGTAACTCCGATAGCAGGCAAGGAGAAGACAGCGGAAGAGATTATAAAGGACTTTAAGGAGGCCTGGAACGACCTAGTAGAGCAGATAAAGATTATAGAGGACGCTAGCAAGGCCGGATTCCGCTTCTCTAAGAAGTAAGACACGAGTCGAAGATAGAATAGGGGCAGGGAGCGAGAACGTTAAGGCAGCGATATAGAGAGGGGAGAAAAGCATTAATTACGTAAAAAGAGCGAGAGAGGTAAATATGTCTTAAGAGAACGACCTAGAACGTACTAGAACATTAGCGAGTATTTCGTCTTATTAGCTAGAAGATTCTTCTAGAACTTATATAGCAAACTCTACTTAGACAGCAAACT